>JAULKK010000011.1:7645866-7659176 GCA_032355705.1 Rubia peregrina | reverse complement strand
CACTCTCTCCACCCTTTCCAGCTGTTCGTTTTATACTTTTATTTCCGAAGCCCCTATTCGCTTTCCCTCTCCCATTTCTCACGTAATTTTGAGGGGGAGAAACACGAAATCGCTCAAAGGAGGACTTTTTTGGGTGATTAATCGAAGCAAATTTCGTTCTCTCTTTCTCGAAATCTCAAAAAATGGCGGTATGATTTCCAAATCCCTTGTTTCCCCTTCATTTGTGTGTTTGTGTGTGTGTTTTTTTGTTTGTTGCGGTGATATGTTTTTCGGATGATTAATTTGGTTTCTCCTCTCTTCTTTTAATTTTTTTAGATGTATTTTGTTGATTTTATGACATGGTGTTTTGTACCCTTTTTATTGGTTTCTTTTATGTATGCCATTTTGAGATATTCTCTGTGTAAAGAATGGAATCGGAGATTCACAGCCTAGAAACTTTTTTCTTTGCAGATTCCTGTGTTTGACTTTGCTGCTATTGAATGCATTCAGCTTAATGACATTGTGGTTTTTGTTATGTTATTTGGTGAAAAGAGTAATTTTTTTCTGCATAGCAATCTGTTTAGGCTTCCTTTGTGCATTTAGAAGAAAACGAAAATTAGTTTGCTTTGTGGGTGTTTTGTCTTTGAAGTTATTGCAATTAAATTATTGTTACAGATAGTGATTTGTTATCCATGTGGATTTACTCCCGGCAGAATGTATGTGGTCGTAGGCATATGCGCATATCGTATGTATTGTATGTCTGAGTCTTCATAATCAGAGCTCGATGTCGTACTTGTATATTTCTTTTGGTTCGCAGCATGATAAACATTAATTGTGTAAAAGAGTAGATTTTTTTATTCTTGCTTCTGTTTTAAATTCTGCAATTCTAGTTTCAAAGTATATCAGGTACTCTTGAAAAGAATATTTGTGTATTCACTTCTGCAACAAATTGGAGAACACACCAGTGTTCTTTGTTTTACTTCATTAACTGCCTATTAGATTCATGTCTTTTGTAGTTTTGATCTTCTTCATTATTTTCCCCTTCAATCACTTTTTACTCATCCGGCTTTCTCAGTCGTTAATGGATTACCAATCTATCAGGAAGGTCATTCGTTTAATAGAAAATATGTATATCCTCTATTTTTATCTGGTACTATCAATTAACCAGATGCAATAATGGTGTATACTTTAATATTCAGTGCATTAATGAAAACAGTTTTTAGGACAATTTTGCAAGGTAAGTAGAATTTCAGTTTGGGATATGCGAATGCAGGAATATTGAATATGCTGCATGACTGTCGGTTATGTTATTAACTCTCTTGTGTTTTGATGTGCATGTTTTGTTTTGGCCTTTATTCGGAACATAATTGAAATGTGATGTTATGTTGGTGTGTTTGTATATAATATATATACTTATATATATATATATGTATATGCTGCAATAACTGTTTCACACATTGATAATGCGTCTTACAAGATGTAATGTGACTATTGCTTGATATTTTCTCTTTCATGTAATGTAACTAATATTGTAATTCATAGCTCTCTTTTGTTGTCCCAAGACTGAGTTTGTATGTAAATGTTTACTTTTGTACAGGAACGCGACAGACCTTTACCAAAGTTTGGTGAATGGGATGTCAATGATCCAGCTTCGGCTGAGGGCTTCACTGTGATTTTCAACAAAGCTAGGAATGAGAAGAAAACAGGCGGGAAAACTGAATCACCCCCAAGAAAGCCTGGTTCAGCATACAAGCACGAAGCAACTCTAGGGAAGCCACCGTCGACTGTAAGTTCATCTTAATTTGTACCAATCAAATTTTGAATGCCCCTTGCATACTTAATGTGCTGTCTCTTATATTTCTTTGAAGAAAGTTAATACGTCTATGTCTGTTAAAAGATCGTCATCATCATCATGCTTAGTTGACTAACTCTTGTGGTTTTGGGGTTTGGTTAAGTTTATAACTAACTCTTGCGGTGTTTATGTGGGTTGTCACCATAAATTTGTGGAGAAGGAACTTTAGGCGAGTTTATCTGGGCATTAAACCCCTTCGGGAGCCATAGAAAGAATGCGGTGTGAGTTTCAATTCTGAAAAAAAAGATCAACCGTTATCCATTATCCAACATTTGCTGAACTGAAGAATAGTGCAAGTGTGGCTACTTGATTTTTGTCTTAATATAATATGGGTGTGATTATACAAACAACTTGGCGTTTAAGATCTGTATCTGAACTCTAGTTTAGTTTGTGGAAAGTAGATGAGATGACATCCAACATAATAATGCATTTGAATTTCATTGGACGTTGATTATGTACTTTTTTCCAACTATAGTGTGTACTTTTTGTCATCTGCTTTCTGTGAAAGTAATTTTGAGTGTATCGGTTTGGTTTGCAGAAGAAATGGCTTTGCTGTATGTCTACCGCAACAGATTGATGTTGCTCCCTTGACATGTTCCACTTTGAAGACGCAAAAGGAGTTTTGAACCTACGCCTTAGCCTCCATCATTCCAGAAGACTGGAGCTCTAGTGAAAAGCTGTGATAAGTCATGCTGGATTTAGTTTCTGTTGTGATTTACAAATACTACGAGCTTTAGTTTTGGAAAAGGAAGAAAAAATAAGAAACAAGTCGTTCTTATACATCCCCTTTCGTCTTATTATCGTTAATGTCATTTTAAGCTTCATCGTTGTCATCGTGTTTTGGGCTTGGTTGCTCCTCTTTGTTCCAGCAAATTCGATCATTAACTGTGGTATTTTACTAGTATTGCTTTTGGTTGATACCATTTGGTGTCATAATTTTTGGCCAATGCTGTTACTGTTCTGTGTTATTGTTGCTTTCGTTGCACTGGTGGATTATGGCCTTGTGGGGTAAGAAAAATACGAATTAAAACCTCGTCTTTTTTTTTGGGTATTGAAATGGTGTCACTGTGTCAGCTATTAATCCATGAATCCTGTACTGATGGTGTTTTTTTCTTCCCTGAAGTTAAAAAGATTTATATTCCTTCATTGTAAAAATGGCTTACAAAGTGTGAACATTATCCCATTAAGAGAGCAAGTCTCTAGGGTTTTTTGCATGCAAATTGATGTGGGATTAACACCGATTTGATGGCCGAACCTTACTCGTGATTAACGTCGAACCTTAAGAAAGGCTTGTCTTAAGGTTCGACAAGCTGTAGAGTGTTGGGTGAAAGACTCCTTGATGCTGAAGTCAACTAAAAAGGTTGAAACCTATGCACATTTCATATAGGAATATGTGTCTTGCCATTGTTAACATATACTTCTCCGTCCCAGCCAAAGGGACCTATTTTTTTGTCAACTTTCTCAGATCATGTTTTGACCATAAATATCAACTAGTATAGAAGTTATAATAGCATCATGTGATATATTGTTAGATTCCTTGCAACATGTATTTTATAAAGAATATTTTTTTATACACCATTAGTATATGGAACTAAGTTATTGGTGGTCAAACATGACCTGCAAAAGTTGACCAACAAATAGGCCCCTTTGGCTGGGACGGAGGAGTATTTATTACCATTCAATGGATATATTTAGAATGGAAGATCTTCCCTCAACAAAGGGATTCTGCCAAATATTAATTGGCTGTATGGGTTTCGGTCCAACCATTAACATAAGCATTTCAAAAGTATATCAACACTTACATTTTGCATACACTGATTCACGAGGATCATAATAATGAGCTTGTGATCGACTGTAATCTCCACAAGCAGGAGATTGCAATATTATTGAAGTCCCACAATTCTTAATTACTAAAATAACAAAGGCATAACAAACCAAAGTAACTAAAAGTTAGATTATTTACTGTTTCAGTTATTTGTTTGCAGTAATTGCTGACTGCGCAGTTTGCTTTGGATTCAGCTCGTTAATAACTCCTAGTCTTCAGGAAGAGGTTCCATCTCCCAGATTGTAGGATCCTAGTTTGTAAGTTGTTATTTTCTTGATTTGAAAATCGCTACATATAGCCTCAGTTTGCTGCTAATAAAGTATTCCTTCTCGTCTTTCATTCTTGAATATCAACAATTGGTATCAGAGTGGTGTAAGGGACCAGTTTCAGATTGTGTACGGGAATGAAAACGTGAGTTAAACGCAAAAAGAGATAGTAGAATGTCGAACTTAAAGAAGTTCGTGCAGCCAGCCATTCCAAGGTTTGATGGCCATTATGATCATTAGTTAATGATGATGGAAAATTTCTTGGGGAGCAAGGAGACGTGGAGTCTGGTGAATGATGGACATCAGCTGGAAGCGACGCACAAAAGGTTAAGAACTTCTTGTTTCAGGCAATTGATCGGGAGACCTTGGTAACAATTCTCAACAAAGGGACGTCGAAAGCGATATGGGACTCCATGAAGCAAAAGTACCAAGGGTCTAAAAAGGTGAGAAGAGTCCAACTGCAAGCTTTGAGAAGGGAATTTGAGATGCTTGACATGAAAGAAGGAGAAAGGGTTGATAGCTTCTTAGGACGAACCCTGGCTGTGGTTAACAATATGAAGTCAATGGTGAGACGATGGAACAAAGTACGGTGGTTAGTAAGTTACTGAGATCTTTGACCACTAAGTTTAATTATGTTGCTTGTTTGATAGAAGAAAAGAATGATCTAAGTACTTTGCGCATTGACGAGTTGCATGGGAGTTTGCTTGTCCACGAGCAAAGGTTGTAGGGATACCAAGAGGAGGAGCATGTGTTAAAAGTGGCTCAGGAAGATAGGTTTGGTAAAGAAAGGGGTCGAGGTAGATTCAGAGGAGGACGCGACAAAGGTAGGGGAAGACAACCTCTGAACAAGGCGATCGTTGAATGTTTCAAATGTCACAAATAGGGTCATTTTCAATACGAGTGCCCCCCAAAATGAGGGAAAAAGAAATTATGTTGAGGTAGAAGAAGAGGAGTGTAAAGTCCAGATTTATCTAGTTGGCAATTTGTGGAAGTTATGCAAATATGGAATGATTGTATTGAAACATCAAAGAAAGAATGTTAGTGATATAAGGAAGGTAGAGTTGTAATCCAAGAAGAAGTATTTTCGTCCATAATGTTTTTATTGGAGAATATATCAATTCCTATATTTATGTAATTGGATTATATTCATGGAATTTGAATTGATTTGGAATATTCAACTATGGTAGAGATATGGACGAAATATTAATGATTCTTATCTCCAATGGATTTGATTAAAATCAGAATTTGAAATGGAGAAGGAAGCATATTTGCAGTTCTGAATTTCCATGTTGGAACATACTCCGAAAGCAGATTTGCGAGAAGAATATTGCATCAAAATTAGTTTATGGAAACTTGAAGATTATGCAATATTTATTCCAGCCGTGTTAGAAGCATAATGGAATTATGGAAAATCCCTACATTTATGGAATTGGAATTGAAGGAATATTATGGGATATTTGAGATAAGGAAAATCCTTTTATTTATGGGATTTGGATATGCTTCAGAAGCAGATAAGGAATAAGAATATTATGGAGATAATTATGGAGAGTTCCGATTTGCTCATGGACTATAAAAGGGACACAATACAGCTGCAACACTTGCAATTTTAATTGCCAAAATCTGCCCTCATATTTTCTATCCTTTGAAGAGTACTGCGTGAGCAAACTGACCATGTTCCAACATACTGTGACCTGTTGATCAAGTTCAGAGTCGTATACCTTAATTCCTCGGGAAAAGGAGATCCAGCGTCGACGAGTTTCGAGGTCAGAGGGAGTCTGATCAAGGTGGATCGGTAGCAAGGGGAGCTTGCAAAATTCACGTGTAGAATTAGAAAAAATAAGTATAGTTGTATGGTGTACTTTGTACTATATCTTTCTGATTAGTAAATTTATTCTGAACTGGACCAGGCCTCGCAAACGTAGGTGGATTTCACCGAACTGCGTAACCAAGCCGTGTGTCTTGGGTGCATTATTTAATTTACGTACTTGGTTAGGTTAAGACTACGTTGGAACATAATAGGTCTAATACTTAAGCCATAACGGTAAAACCAATTTTTCAAGGAGGATCTTTTGTTGATATCCTACGCGGAGCTTCCACAAGTAACGAATGAGGAGATATGGTTTCTGGACTCTAGTTGTAGTAACCATATAATTGGGAATAGAGAATTGTTTTCAGATTTGAAAGGTTTTAGACGCACCGTAAAGCTTGGGAATGATATGCGAATGGAAGCTGTGGCAAATGGAAGTACAAGGATGCATCAGTGGCGGAACCAGGAGCTCAGGCAAGAGGTAGCTGAAAAGGTGGGGCGCGACATCGGTCGGTGACGGCGGGAGGCGGCAAAAAACGATGGTGGCGCGTGAAATGGGAGCTGAAGAACAGAAGAAGAATGAGGCTGACTTCTGAATCATCCGTTTGATGTTTAAGTTTCGCATTTAGGGTTTATTCTCTGATTTGGGCCAATTGGGTTTCAGCCCAATCGGCCTTTTTTTGGATGAAAACATTTCAAAACGACGTCGTTTTGATTATGTAGGAAACAAAAAAAAAGAAAACATGTTCGTCTTCGCCGTCTATTCCCTGGCCGCTGGACAGACCCTTCCGCCGGAAACGATGGGGTGGTGGAATCCATGGCTTCCGGTGGCCCTAGGCACTAATTTTCGGGTCGCCGGAACTTAGGGGTGGAGCCAGCACCCCCTCGCCACTGATTTAAATGACACGAATAAGGTGATCTCTAATGTGTATTATATTCCTAAACTTAAGAACAATCTCTTAAGTATAGGACAACTTCAGGAGAAAGGGCAAGCCATTTTAATTCAAGATAGGACTTGCAAAATGTTTCATTCTAAAAGAGGGCTGATTATGCAGACCAATATGAGTACAAATAGATTGTTTTATCTATTGGCCTCTGCTGAAAGATATATCCCACATCAGTTTCTTACAGGAATAATATATCTCACATCGGTTTCTTACAAGAATAATGACTAATATATAAGGTCTTGGGTCACCTCCACTTAGTGCCAATTGGTTTTAAGATGGTAGCCCAATATATCTTGAAATTTAACATGATATCAAAGCCAACTATTTGAGACCTGGGCCCGAGTTGGGTTTATTCCATGTTGGCACGTGAGGGAGAATGTTGAAGGGGGAGTGTTGAAAGATATATCCCACATTGGTTTCTTACAAGGATACTGACTAATATAAGATTTTGGGTCACCTTCACCTCAGTGCCAATTGATCTTAAGATGGAAGACCAAGATACCTTAAAATTTAACAGCTTCTATGGCACCAAAGGGTTTCATATGTATACAGGCAGAATTTGCGGTGCAGGAAGAAGCTCATACATGGCATTGCCGTTTCTGGCACTTGAACTACAAAAGGCTGCAGATGCTTTTTGACAAGGGAATAATGGTCGGTCTACCTTCTTTGAAAATCTCCAGAGAAGGTATGCACTACATGCTTAACTGGTAAGCAACAAAGAAAGTTTATGCATAGGAATAATTTGTGGTGGGCTTCAAACAACTGCAATTGGTACATTCAGATATATGTGGCCCTATCAAGCCTTCATCTAACGGCGACAAGAGGTGCATCTTAAGTTTTATCGATGACTTTGCTCGTAAAACTTGGGTTTATTTCTTACATGAGAAGTCAGAAGCATTTGTTATGTTTAAGCAATTTAAGGCTTGTGCTAAAAAAGAGATAGATGCAAGCGCGTACACACACACACATATTTAAGATGGTGTGTGCATATTTAGAATAGATGTCCTACGATATTTGTGGAAGACAAGACTTCAGAGGAGGTGTGGAGTGGTGAGAAGCCTGAGGTGAAGTATTTTCGAATTTTTGGATGTATAGCCCATCTTCACATACTTGATAAAAAAAGAGTATGTTAGATGATAAAAGTAGGATATGCGTCTTTCTAGGAGTCAGTGATGAGTCCAAGGTATGAAGTCTATATGATTCGGTTTAAAAAAAGATCATTGTTAGTAAAGATATGGTATTTGAAGAACAAGAAAGTTGGGATTGAGGAAGAACGGATGAAGAAATCAAAAGTGATGTCTTAGAGTGGAATGACAAAAGTGATGGAGAAGATGACGAAGGCAATATCGGTAGAACAAATGCAAGCAACAAGAGCAGAAACTCAGGTTTGGAGTCTCGTCCAACTGAATCGAACTCTAGGTCGATTGGCGATTCAGTTGAAATAAGGATGGTGTACGAAAAATAAGAGCACCTTGCTGGATGACGAACTATGAATGTGGTTGGATGGAAGATTGTAAAAGGGATGAGGAATTATTTGGAGAAAAAAGCCTGAATGCAATGATGATGACTGAGCATGATCCAGTTTCGTTTGAAGAAGCCATAAAGAGTAAGAAATGGATATAAGCAATGTTGGCAGAGATTGAAGCTATGGAGAGGAACCAAACTTGGGAAGTCACTGAGCTGCCTAAATGAGTTAAACCTATCTGAGTTAAGTGTGTGTTCAAAATCAAACTTAATGAAGATGAGAATGTAGAGAAGTTCAAGGCAAGGCTGGTGGTAAAAAGGTATGCGCTCCATCATGAAATAGACTATGTTGAAGTGTTTGCTCCAGTGGCTAGACTTGACACCATTCTTGTGATGCTACGACTGCTCAATATGATTGGGAAGTTTTTCAGCTTGATGTGAAAAGTTATTTTCTTCACGGGGAGCTCAAGGAGAAAGTATTTGTGCAGTAGCCCGAAGGATTCATAAATAAAGGAGAAGGAGAGAAAGTCTACATACTGAAGAAGACATTGTATGGCCTTAAACATGCGTCGCGTGCTTGGTTCAGTAGAATCGAAGCTTACTTTGCTCGTGAAGGTTTTGAGAAATGTTCTTGTGAGCATTCACTCTTCATAAAGACAAATGGAGGTAAAATGTTAATTGATAGTCTTGATGTTGATGATTGATATTTAGTGGATATGATAAAGATATGTGTGATGATTTTAAAAATCCAATGATGTTGGAATTTGATATGTCTGACTTGGGAAAGATGAAATATTTTATGGGAGTAGAATTAAAGCAGTGCTCAGATGGAATATTTATTGGTCAACGAAGTTATGCAAGAGAGGTTTTAACAAGGTTTGATATGGAGAATGCTGATTCCGTAAGGATTCTGATAGTGCAGGGTACTAAGTTGTCGACTGATGAGGCGGGTACTAAAGTTGATGAAACTTTATTAAAGAAGGTTGTAAGGAATCTCATGTATTTGACTGTCACCAGGCCCAACTTGATGTTTGGAGTTAGCTTGATCAGCCGATTTGTGTCCAGTCCGACAATGTCACACTGGAGTGCAGCAAAACAGATCTTACAGTACTTAAGAGGTTTAACTGATCTTGGAATATTTTATAAGAGAGGGGAAGAATCGTTGAGGCTTGTGGCATTTGCAGATAGTGACTATGCTGGCGATTTCGACGATCTATAAAGTACCTCTGATTATGTGTTTATGTTAGGGAATGAAGCTGTTTCTTGTTCCTCAAAGAAACAATCCATAGTTACTCTTTCAACTAAGGAAGCAGAGTATATAACAACATCTTTGTGTGATTGACAATGTGTTTGGCTTAGAAGGGTGTTGATGGAACTTGAAGTTTAAGAGACAACTACTATTGTTATGTGTGACAATAGTTCCACTATACAATTATCTAATAATTCAGTTTTCCATGGCAGAAGCAAGCATATTGATATGGGATTCCACTTCTAGAGAGACTTGGTGAATCAAAGAGTCATTGAGCTAACGTTTTGCAACTCTCAGGCTCAAATTGTTGATATCATGACGAAGCCAATAAAGTTGGAGCAGTTCAAGAAGCTTCATGGCATGATTGGAGTGATTGATCTCTCAAATATAAGGTAAATGAATATGTTTTAGCTTAAGGGAGGGAATGTTATATTATTTATTGTTTTAGTTATTTGTTTGCAGTAATTGTTGACTCCGTAGTTTGCTTTGGATTTAGCTCGTTAATAATTCCTAGTCTTTTGGAAGGATAGAATTTGCTTTGATTCAGGTTCTATCTCCCAAATTGTAGGCTTCTAGTTAGTAAGTAGTTATTTTCTTGATTTGTAATGGCTATATATAGCCTCAGTTTGCTACTTAATAAAGTATTCCTTCTCGTTTTTCATTGTGAATATCTACAAAAGTGCCCTAGTTTGAATGTTTTGAACGCTAGTTCGAATCTCTCATAAACAAGAAACAAATTGGGAATCCTCCTTTTCTATTTTAGAAATTTAATTTGGGGCAACCTTAAAATCTTGACCATCGTCTTGTAAACAAAACAAAATTGATAAGTAGGCAGAAAAACATTGATCAAATACGGAAAAAAAGTTTCAAAGATCAATCAAAACCTTGGATTCGAAATCTAAATCTTGAAAAATGGGTCAAATTATACTTGGACGTCATCCTCTCCACTACCACTACGACAAACACCTTAGTGAGTCTACAACATAAATTTCAAAAATATAAAAACAGGTTTCATAAAACTCAATAAAAATCAAAACCGAATTAAGTAAAAGCTTACATGAAAGCAAAAAATGGAAGCGAGGAGGAGGAGAACAACTAGGGTGTCAAAATTAAGCAGCATAGAAGTAAAGAAATTAAGTACTCTCTATGTCCCATTTCAAACTGCACAGAGGACTTTTTACACTCAAATTCATCAAACTTTGACCATATATTTGAATAGATATAATTTTTTTTCATATGTGATATTATTGGATTCTTCGTAACAAGTACTTTCTAAATATCAACATTTTATGTGCCGTAATTACACGTAATCAAAGGTATTAACAATAATACATGTTTCTTGGAGACCGTGAAAAATCTCCTGTGCAGTTTAAACTAGGACAAAGGGAGTAGATGACAACAAAAATAGAAGAATTGAGAGATTGTAGATACCCAAGTGAAATAATAATTGTGTGCATGGAAAGAGATAAAATGGGAAAGGACACGTGGAAGAGATGCATATGGGAAGGGAGACACATGTAAAATGAATAACTAAAAAAAGTATGAAATTTACAAAGTGTCACTATACTTTATGAAAGTAACAAAACAAACCACCATTCTTTAAAAATGTCAAAATGCATCATCATGTTTTCATTTTTGATTAAAACTCATGACTCTGTCTAACTTACTCATCTTCTTATGAAAAAAATTAGATTTGGTATGAGGGTGGTAGAAGGATGAAGGTGCAGGATTTGCGAAGGTTGGATAAGGGTGGCAGAGAGATAAAGTTATAGGGTTTGCAAAGGCAAGATATGGTGGTGGCAAGATTGGGGTGGTAGGGATGGTGGCGGGGTGAGGCATTGAGGTGGAAATGGTGGAGGGTGAGGTGTTTGGATGGGGTGGGGTGGGGTGGTGATGAGAGAGAAATTGGAATGGTGGTGTGGCAGGTAAGGCGTTGGGTGCGGGCTGGGGAGGGGGGGCGCCTGGTACGTGTGGTGGATGGTATTAATGTGTGGTTTGAATGTACGACTGGGATGATAGTTTGGGTGTGTAGCGACGACATGGTTGTAGGGGATGTACGTCGGTGATGGTGGTCTAGGCGTGAGTGGTGGTGCTTTTAGATCAAGTTGCCGGTAGAGAATGAAAGTTGATCATATGGTGAAGGTGGACAAAAGATGTCAATTTAGTATTTTATTTGGGGTCCATGCAAATTAGGATTGTGAAAACACCAACCAAACTTCCAAGAGTATTCATATCATTTACAAAGGAGCCAGGATTTCAAATCAATGCCGATCAAGAGTAAAAGAGATTAAGGGTGTGTTTGGTGGAGTTGTACTTATAAGCAAAATTGACTTATTTTAAAAGTAGGGGGGAAATCAGTTTTACTTTTCGCCCAAAAGTAGCTCTTGCTTTTAAAATAAATAAATTGTTAGGGGTTTACCGAACGCTAAAAAATGTGTTTAGCTTATAAGTAAAACACTCAGGGTGTGTTTGGCGGAATTGTGCTTATTAGCAGTTTATTTTAAACTAGCGGAGTAGCATCGCTCGTTGTGCGATATTATTAATTAAAATATTAGGAATACGTTTTTTGTACATGGTGTGTCTTAAATTTAAATTGAAAACAAAGAATTCTATTTAAAATTTTAAGTTTAGTCATCTAAATAAAACTATATGAGATAGATAAAAATAACTAAATATTGAATACAATAAAATTTGATTGGTTTTATTTCATTCAAATTATTTAAAAAGTAATTATATATATGTTGAGATTCATTTTAAAAGGCTATCCTAATTATATGTATCTAATTGCAATAAATAAAAGTAAATATCAAATAATCTTATTAGTCTCACTAATTATAAAATGTTCTCATTTAACAGTTAGTCGGTCCAAAACAAGACTTTGTCATGTATAAATTAATTAATAAATAATATGTTATTTCTATCAGAATTGCTCTATCAATGTATAAAAAAAATTCGAACATTTTGTTATTTCACATTATACTTTTCTTCAATGATATATAGTTGATTTTTATTATATCAAAAGAAGTTATATATTTTAACAAGTTGATTATATATTGTAAAGAATTAAAATTAGCAATATAATATTAGTATAAGCTATGATTGATTATATAGAGTAAAGAATTAGATCAGTGACATATTATAATATTAGTATGTTATTTTTAGACAACTTGAGTTTAGGTAAGTCAAAATGACTTTAATATCCCCGGTTTACAGCACCATCCATAGAGCAAACAATTTTTATTATATGATGTTTGGGAAGAAGGGGAGACCATTAACCAACTTCTATTTTTCTTTCAAAAATAGTTTTCGCTTTTAAAATAAATCGCTTTTATTGTGTTTACCAAACACCAAAAATTGTTTAGCTTATAAGCAAAACAATTTATAAACCATGCCAAACACACCCTTATAAACCCTGCTAAACACACCATAAATTATTGAAGTCAATGTTAGTCAAGTATTAGCATCGGGTTGTATTAGCACATAAGTAAGAATTAGTCACCTACTCCCTCCGTCCCGCTATGAATTGCTTACTTTCCTTTTTAGTCCGTCCCACTATAAATTGCTTAGTTTGAAATTTTTCTCTTTTGGCAATTTTTTGACATGTAACTTTCCTATAATACCCTTACTAAAATAATGTAATTACAAATTAGAAACAAAAATTAAAACAAAACTAAGTACAGATCATGTAATGTGTAGATCCGGTAACCAAACAAAAATTAAAACAAAACTCAGAATCGGCCACCATCCTCAGAATCATAACTAAGTACAGATCCAGTAACCAAACCCTCATCTTCGTCTCTGGTAACCAAATCCAACACCTAACCAAATCTACCACCATACTCAGAATCAAACCCTCGTCTTCGTCTCCATCTTCCTCTTCTACCTGGGCCTTGGCATCGGCACCAGAAACACTTCCGCCTT
>JAULKK010000011.1:7579848-7598522 GCA_032355705.1 Rubia peregrina | reverse complement strand
AATCTTTTGGTCCCCAAAACCACCTTGAAAATCACCTTGGGGACCAAACAAATCATTTTAAATTTTTTGGGTACTGAAAGGAGACAGTATTGGCATCTGAGACCAAAAGATGGTATTGCGACATATATTGGGGCAAAAAAACAATTTAGTCATTTGGATTTTTCGGTAAATAACTTCCTTACAAAATTCAGTAAATTTGTAATCGACACATATTGCTACCCGGATACTGCTAGGACGAAATAAACTTTTCATTATGGAGACTGGATTTATATACTCCCTCCGTCCCAAATAAATTGGCATGTTTTGACTTTTTGAAATCAAGCTGAGCCAAATTCGACCATTAAATTCTGTTATTTTATATTGACAGGGTTAGATTGATACTTTTGACCAAAACGTAGGGTTAGATACGTACTTTCAAATTTTACAAGGTTATATTAGCATTTACAATCAAAACATAGGGTTAAAATGCACTTTCCCCAAAAATACAAAAGAATTCACCTTCTCATGGCAAATATACCCAAAAAAACATCGCCAAACAGTGGTTGTTCAATGCAACTGACACACTACCTTATGATTCCAAGAGAATCTCAGAGTTCATCGAAACGAGTTGTTCTATCCTATTGTTGCAACTTAACAGAAGTTGGATCCAAAAAGAAGAAAATAAAGACCAGAAGGATAATCCAAGGAGGAGTAGGCAATCCAAAACGAATCAAGATTTTGATTCATTTTTCACCTGTTATAAAATCACAAACCGATACCGCTACTGAAACCAAAAACAAAAACAAAAACCTAACAACAAAGAATGGATGAATCCATGAAAGTGCCAAATCTAGAAAATGCTTCCGAATTCTTGGCTCAACTAAAACAAACCGGTTCATATCATCTCTTTACTGATATATTCATGGAGTCCGATGTCGGAAAGATCGACGCCAACTCTTCATTCCAACAACTCCAGGCTTTATTTGCGGCCCACCCAGATTTGCTTCACGCGATTGATACTTTCCGGCAGAAATCTGCACCCGTTATATAGTCCTTCAGCATTGATTACGTGAAAAAAGTGAAGGAAAGATTCGAGAAAAATCCCGAAACTTACCAGAAATTCCTGGACGCCATTGCTACGTACAACGGCCGTCACACGAAGGACCTGTGTTCGAAAATTGTGGACATTTTCTTCGGCCACGCCGATTTCATCCACGAGTTCCAGTGGTTTTTCAGCGATCGCGAAGAGAATCTCCGGCGAGAAGTGGAAGAGTGTTGTGCGGTCGCCATTGAAGACGCCATGGTGGAGATCGAGGTGATGTGGAGCAGACTGAGGACATCGATCGAGTGTGCTGAGAATGCATTGCGAGTGGCACCACAAAAGTTGTCCGAATTCGTTGGAGGTAAGGTTGTCGGATCCAAATTGATGGGGATTCAGAAATTGTACGGAGAATGGAGCGGGGAGGTGATCGAGTCTCTGAAAAAGGAACCGGAGAGGGCTTTGCCTGTGATTTTGGAGGCATTGAGAGACAGAGAGAGGGCAATTACGACAATTCGATCCGAAGCTCTTCAGTTTTTAGGACAATATCGTGTTCTTAGCAGTAAACGTGGTACGAAGTGAAAGTCGAGACTAGATAATGTGTAATACTTCTTCATGTAATATTTTCAATGAAATCATATATCCTATCGTTGCTATCATTTTTTTAATGAATTGTCGTATTGTATGAATGAATGAATTTTAAGCGTCTTATAATATAAGAAGAGTCAGAATTTTAGCAGAATCAGAAGAAAAAATGGTTCTTGTTCATCAACAACAATCAGGAAGAAAAAAGACAGATAAGAAAGGACAAGCAGCAAACTGTCAGAGTTGCATGTACTCAGACTGTATCAAACAACAATGGGGTGGATTGTGATGCAGAAGGTACTGTGGTTTCACTGCCAAATGGCCATGTATTATTGCCAAAAATTCCTTCCATGTAACTTTGATTGGATGGAGAATTTGCTTGATTGGTAGAAGGATCCAGCAGCTTTGACATTTTGATGCTTTCCAATTTCATGCAAACTTCTCTCATGGTTGGCCTTCTTCTTCCATTCCAATCGACGCATCTCTGTGCAAGTTTAGCAGCCGCGATTACCTGATCTTCATCATTTTTGTCCTCCAGGATTTGAGGATCGAGAATGGTGCTTCTGAGAACACCCTTTCCCATGCATTCCAAGAACCTTCTAGCCAAGCCTAGATCACTACTGTCTTCTCCTCGACCTGCTGATATCGCCTTTTGTCTTGTCAAGAGTTCGATAAGCACAACTCCAAAGCTGTAAACATCGCTTTTATCAGTGAACTGGCTTGACTGGAAATATTCAGGATCAATGTAGCCAAAAGTCCCTTGAACTTGAGTAGTCAAGTGAGTTTTGTCAACTGCAACAGACCTTGACGTTCCAAAGTCTGCAACTTTAGCTGTGTATTTTTCATCCAAAAGTATATTACTCGACTTGATGTCTTTGTGAAAGATTGGCACTGAGATTGACGAGTGGAGATATGCCAAAGCACTGGCCACTTCGCAGGCAATATTTACTCTCATGCTCCAAGTCAGGGGGATTTCGGGGTCATGGTCATTATGAATAAGGTTGAAGAGAGTCCTGTTAGGGATGTATTCATAAACCAGAAGAGGCACCTCTGTCTCTAAGCAACATCCTAGGACCTTTACCACATTCTAATGATTGACTTGAGAAAGAATGACTACCTCGTTGATGAACTGTTCCAAGTGCCTTTCCCCAACCACCTTTGATTTCTTGATAGCTACGATTCTTCCATCAGTCAGCATACCCTTATACACTGTCCCCTGACCACCTTCGCCTAGCACACGATTTACATTGAACCCATCACTTGCCTCTGCCAATTCCTTTGCACTGAAAATGTTTGTTTTGTCAACTGATCCCTCATCACTGGATAGTTGCTGTTGTAGCAAAAGGCCTCCATTTTGTTTGAAGAACTTCTCCCTGCGCTTCTTTTTGTGCCATTTCTTCAACATCTTGTACGAGGTAAGAACTAGAATTATCAAAAATAACGTGCTGAGCGCTGTAGTGACACCTGGTAGAACCAAAGAGAAGCAATGTGAAATAACAAGCCTGGAAATTACTACTAGTTCCAACCAAGGAATTTAATGTAATTACACAAAGCAATCTTTCGACCATCATTTCACTAGACTTTAAACAAGTGTTAGAATCTAACAGATGATTTACTGAAGCAAGAACAACCCCGGGTTGTAGAAATCATCGTTCTTAGTAACTGGCCAAACTAGAATCAGGATCTAAATTACAAAAGTCTATATCTGGCTTTCAAGACACTAATTTAGTCATTCACAAACTCAAAGATTGATTTAAAAAGAGATTTCAATGCTCTTAGACACTACATGTTTAGGATTATATGAGTCAAGCAACTGCCAGATATTTTCAAAATTGTTAAGAAATGGTGGAAAAAACTAATATAGAGTTCGATTGAAAAACTATACTAAAGTGATTTTTGGCTCTAAGATATTTTACCTCAAACCTGATTTCATATGAATCTTATAAAAGTAAAGTTTCCAAGTGGATATTACATCAGTCATTGGACAAAGCCACATATTGGGAAATGGTGCCCATGAATCTCACTCATTCCTTTAATAGTCCCAATCGAGAATGAGAAGGGAAAAGCTTTAAAGATGACTTACTAATAATTGTCACTTTTGAGTTCTCCCTCACCCCATTGATCACTGAAACAGCTGCACAAAATATAGGAACCAATCACCAAAAGGGACAAAAACAACTTAAGAAGATGATATAAACTTCCATATATATATGTTGCTGAATTGGAACAAGAGCAGTGCAATGAAACTCACCATGATCACACGAGCCATTCAAATAAGGGTTGATCTTGTGGTACCAAGTGAGGTTTCCAAAGGCTTTGCATTCACAACTATAAGTACTAATATCACCAATTTCCAGCTCAAAACTGCTACTTTTCCTACTGCAACCAAGGATTGCATCTGTCTCGGAAGGACTTTTGAAAGTCCATGACCAGACAACAGGAAGAACCAGATCATCCGTCGGTTTCCACCTTTTGTCAACCAAGACTGCTGTAGTGCACTTAGCTTTATGATTGGAAGTTTCCGTAGAAGTGAAGTTGATCCAGTATTTATTGAGATTAACAGGAATATCTGACTGACAACAATTGATGCCAAAACAACTGCTCGTATCTCTACTGGTAAGGAAACACGTTGATGTGCATCCGGCTAAGAATTTACCTTCGCCAACAAAAGAATTCGGATAAAGAAGTGCATTGCCACAGCCAAGAAGGGTTAGTCTGTTGTGTTCTTTAGAGTAGAAGAATGGTGTTCTCTCAAGATTAGTGCTATCATACCTACCAACATTGTCAAAATTACCACCATAGCAAGATAAATTACCCTGTGGAGAAGCTACAGTCATGGTTTGGTCCATCAAGGACACTTCTAGCAACTGATATTCAGTTCCTCTAACTTTTATGAAAGGTATCAGAGAATCATTCGGGAATTGATTGGTACTACTAATCTGACAGTTTATAGTGAAGAACTCATTGAGAGCACACTCAGAACCAATTCCAAATGGATATGGAATTGTCACATCGTCACCACAAGTATCTCTGCATCCAGGCTTCGCCATTGGAAACGGTGATGTTACTGGTGGTGGTACAGCTACAATGAGCCAGAGAAGTGAAGGCAAACTAATTATACACCTAGCACAAAGGTATGTAGTAAGATACATCCAAAGCATTATTTCAAGAAATAATGGCATACTTTGACTATTGTTTATTAATCACTAGCCATATCATATAGCAAGAAATGCTTTAAAGCACGACTGAGTGAAAAGAGACTTGTAAGATTTTCAGTTAAACTCAAAAACTGACCATGCTTATTCAAGTGACTGAAAGGATTTTGGTTTTACCTGCTGGTGTTCCTGTTGGAATAGGATCAAGGAAATTAGTAGCTGAATACCTCATGAAACATCCAGTATTCAGTGCCCTTCCTTCCGAACTAGGCAAGCATTTCCTTATGGATATAGAAGCGTTCTCCAAACATGCCCTGCAAGAGGTGGAGTTCAGTGACTTCCAGCAGTCTGCCGAAACATAAGCAGATGCAGACTCATCTCCGCTTGGGAGTTGTACAAGTGCACTCCCATTTCTGTTAGTTGCGTCTGTAACAGCTTGTTGGACAGCCCTTGTAACCAACTCCAGAAATACTGAATCCTTCCTGGTATGGTTGCCACATAAAGCCGTGTCTTTCGGTCCTGTGAATTCCTGGAAGAAGCTGTAATTCTCCGCTCTCAGGAAGCAGCCATCAAGGAAAATCCGGCCCCCATTGTAAGGAAAGCACTGGGGGAGCACACTGCGTGCTTCGGCATAACATGATAAACAGTCAACGGGAGAAAGATTACCATAGCATTGGGCTAGTGCATAGATACTATCTGGTCCTCTACCAGAGTTAGCTACTCCAAAACCAAAACTTTGGATTTGAGCAACAATGTTTTCCAAGGTAGCAACAAAGTTTGGGACATAAACTGTGGTATTATGCATAAGTTGATTGCCACAAGTAAATTGGATTGTCTGAGGCCTAGACTCCCCAATTGAGCCATCAGGCAATACCAAAATAATGACAAGTAGAAAGAGTGATATCTTCATATGTGAAGTGAAGCAAACAATAAGATGACTGAAACCAAATTTGGTTGATTCCAAAATGCATATACTTAGTCCAGATGTTACCAGAACTCATTGAATTGAAATCTCTATGTTAGTCAATGATTGATCTTCCTACTTGTTTCATCTGTCATTTTCATGGACTGACTTAAGAGATAAAATTTGAAAGACTGATGATGGTATTCAGAGCATTCATATTTGTGGGCATTGCCATTGTCTTTTGCCTTGATTTTCCAGTCAATTATCTATTTCTTTCGTACGAAATTCTTGATCACTCCCTCTACCGAACGCATAACCTTTAATGGTCGAAGTTGGCTCAGTTTGACTTCCAAAAGTGAAATTGTGCCAATTTATTTGGGAGGGAGGGAGTACATTCTTAGCCAATGAATCCTATCTTCCCCCCAACTACTGAATCTTGCCAACTGATCTTACACAAAAAAATACCATTAAATTCCACATACTGCAAGCGAAAACCATTAGGAAGGAAATATGATGCACAAATGAAATCTTAATCTGGGTAAATTCAACTCACACACCGCCAAGAATTGAGCCCTTAAGCACGGACTGATGCAGCAGCCTCCATAGTCCACACCATAGCAGAAAGAAGCATCAACCTCCATTATCTTAGAACACGCCTTTCCTACACATGGGTTCGCTCTTTTTAGCAGATATATCTGCTCCTTGTGAAGATATGATTGCCATTTGCCTTGCTGTGCGGATAATTGAGCTTACAATTTGTGACTGAACTGCCCAGAAGTTCGAAACCAGGGGAGTCAGTCAGTGAGGCAAAAAAACAAACACAAGACAGCCATGGAAGATGGATGGTTTAAGAACCTCAAATACAGATGATTCGAGTTAACCTTGACCTCCTAGTCTTGTGGAAATGCTGAATTCATCTGTTAAAAGTTGCATCTTCAAGAAATTCAGACACTTGAAGAAATTAAACGGAAGTGACTAAACAAAAATCCACATTGTGCAGAATACCTCTCAAATAAAAATGTTGGTGGCCAAATGTTAAATATCAAAAATTCAAAATACTTCAAGTGTCTACCTAGTATTCAAAATATCCAACTTTATGTTTCTGCGAAGGAAAACAAAAACGTAAACCCAAGCCCTTCACAGCATTTTCTGCCTTGTGTCGTTGTGGTCTCCAATGACAGCATTTCTGCATCGTGTTCCGCAAAACCGGTAATCTTTGTTATGTGCATTCTGAAGAGAAAACAGTAATCTCTCTTTTTTGGGTTTCAAGATAGAATTTTTATGTGCATTCTGAAAAAGATTTTGGATGTTTTGATGTGGGATTCTCACATTTGATGAAATTCTTGGCTACTACAACCCTCTTCCTGGTTTGTGAAGATTGAAATGGTAGTTGCTTTTAGCGGTGCGAATTAGACAATGTGAAATGATATTGCTATGTGTCTCGATGCAACATGATGATGATAAATTATCCACAAGTACAATAAAAGATTAGATGTTGCATATTTTTGGGATGAACCCATTGATATGCATGATCTTGTTTGAATCTTCTTCTCATTGACACAATTTGTTTACATAACATTTTAGGTATTTGTTTGGATGTATATTATGCGGGGGTTGCATTTTGGAATTTCCAGTAATCAGAAGGTAGAGCTTAAACAAAAAGATTTAAGTGCTACGATGAATCTTGTGATGCTAATGCTATGCGGTATTTGCATTTTGAAATCCATGTAGTAAGGACTTACTAGCTATAGTTTTTTCATTAATAAATTTTTTTGCTCTAATGTGAGCATTAGCAGATGATGGGCAAAAATGGACGGCTCTTAATTTTGACAAAGTGAGTTTTGCTAAACTCAAAGGGGGAGAAACGCCTTTGCTTTGCATGATTGATCATCTTCTACCTTATGCTTGTATTTTAGGCTTCGATTCCTCCTGGCTATACTGTTTCATATTACAGAATTCGCAATTCACAGTTTAGTTATTATTTTACCCAAGTGAGGAAAAAAATTTAAGTGCTATGACAAATCTTTTGATGCATAAGCTAATGCCGTTTTTGGCTGCTTGAGGGTAACGTTGAGTGGTACTTGCATTTGAATTATCAGTCACTAGCTACTAGCTAACTTTTATGATAATAACTTTTGCTTTAATGAATTGCGGTTTGCATGGGCTAAGCTAACTTTTATGATTATAACTTCTTGCTTTAATGAATTGTGGTTTGCGTGGGCTATAAGCATGCTATGCTAACTCGTAGATTTAGCTGGTTCAGTTCCTCCTGAATATAAATTATCACATTAGGTATTTAACAATTTATAGTTTAGATTCATTGTTTGTGCATGTCTGTTCTTTGTATTGACTGATCCTTTCTCTCATGTGATCTCAAATGACCTATGGTATAGTCTACATTACTCAATCAATGTTTTTCTCTCTAAGTGCTTTGAGTGTATTTCCGGGTTTAAATTATTCACCTTTCCAAATATTTGATAAAAGAAATTGTGTAGAATGGTTGTTCTTCCTTGTATTGTATTTTACGTACAATGAACGAAGATTACCGAAAACGTCCAAGCCTAAAATAACTGCAGTGGGCTGATATCTGTTTAATTGATTTTCCAACTCCCATAATAAGGTTTGGTAAGTTCTTTTCAAAATTCGAACTGAAAGGACAAATTGTCTGGTGTATGCATGTATTGGCCATCTGTACATGCACAGCCTTCAGAACCAGTTGAGAGGCTTCAGAACCAGCTGTTCCCCCTCCTCCCGTGTCAGCCATGGGAAGAAAAGGAGGACTGAGGGACACTCGCCCGATCGCACAAATGACAGGACGGGTTGTAATGCTGCTGGAGTTGATGAAGCCAATGCTATTCGGAAGGAAGATGATGAAAGTGCAGTGAGTGCGTGAAGTTTTTGTGTTCTGGGATTATTTTAGTGGCTTATATTTTTGAGTCTGTGAATCATGTTAGTCCATACTTTGATCATAAGACTAGAGTGATGCTACTACTTACTAATATTAATTTTATTACTACAAACAAAGCAGACTCTTTTTATGAAGCAGGAGAAGATTTGTTTTACTGCCTTATTTTATAGGCTACCAAATTTAGGTGATAAGGCTCTCTTTTATAGATGTTGAGTTTATTTCAGGATGTGTTTCTCTCTTTTTATTTATTGGAACTGCTATTTTGTTTCTGATGCGTAAATCAGCTCGACATGTACAAAATATGAAATCACTAAAACATGGAAAATAGAAGTCTAGGACAAATTGATTGGGAAATGAGAAGACTTCAAACGAGTTAGGATGATGTTATAAAGGAAAATATCTATGTTTCAGTATAAAGGGTACAATGTGGTATATGAATTCATTTTGTTGGATTTTATTTATTTTTGAAGTCGCCATCTACGCAATGGGGGTTACTTTGCTTTTGATATCCACTCACAACTCAAATAAAGTTCCGATTTTGATTCGTGCATCAGTTTTTCTGTTTGTCTTTTTCAGACTCTACTTTTATCACCAGAAACTATGGGCATCCTCAAACTGATATGTCCTTGGAATATCCTGCTAGAATGTGGTTTATCTATTTGTAGGAGTGGCGATTTGGATAATGTGTTTATGTTTTATACATTCTATTTGATATAAATGTTTGAAGTGTGATGATTGTGTTACTCCTGCTGCAACAGTCGAGTTGTCTGTGTAAATTTGGATTGTTGTCGTGTAAAATTTCACCCCTATATTTTTGTTCTATGCGGTGCAATACAAGGAATTTACTTCTGTTTAAAACAACCATTAATCAGGTGTCGAGAT
The DNA here is from genome assembly GCA_032355705.1 of Rubia peregrina. Classification (NCBI taxonomy): domain Eukaryota; kingdom Viridiplantae; phylum Streptophyta; class Magnoliopsida; order Gentianales; family Rubiaceae; genus Rubia; species Rubia peregrina. Next base: position 7,589,070 of record JAULKK010000011.1, on the reverse strand, counting down.
GGAATATTATTAGCTGAATTTATGAGAGTAAACTACGTACTTGTAGGTGGTTTGTCAAGTCATTTTGGAGGATGAATGAGTTAAAGAGTGTTTAAGACTGCCCACCAATGAAGGCATGAAGAAAGGTATGATTTATAGACTTAATGACTGGAAAATAGCAAAAAAGACAATCTGAAGGCCCACAAATGTGAAGTCTTTGAATTTTGAACCATCTATTCAGTGGTAGACTTGAAATATTGAATAGATAGATGGAAGTGGTTGGGAAGATTCATAACACCCACTGAGATGAACATTTGGATTTCAACTCTCTCATCTTTTTGTTTGCTTCACTCCAACATGAAGGAAGGATTAGTAATCCAGGAGAAACCAGTATTTTCTATATTCTACCTACTTGTGATTATTTTGGTATTGCCAGATGCATCTATTGGGGAACCAAGGGCTCAAACGATCCGATTTAGTTGTAGCCCTCAAGTTGATCACAGCTCCACAGGTCCTGTGGCTTTTACTCCATTTTTTACTACCATAGATAACATTACTGATCAAATCCGAACATCTGGTTATGGAGTATCAATCTCAGGGGGAAGACCTAATAGCAATACTAGTTATGGACTAGCCCAATGCTATGGCGATCTTTCACCCATTGACTGTGTGCTATGTTTTGCTGAAGCACGTGTTGTGTTATTTTCACGGTGCTTTGTCAGCACGGGGGGCAAGGTGTTCCTTGACGGCTGCTTCATGAGGGCAGAGAATTACAGCTTCTTTCAGGAGATTACAGGACCACAGGACAGGGCTGTATGTGGGAACCAAACCAAAAAGGATTCAGCATTTCAAGAGTTGGCTAGAAGAGCTGTCCTTCAATCTGTAACAGTTGCGGCAAGCAGAAATGGGAGTGCGCGCACGGAACTGCAAAGCTCTACCAACTTAAATGAGTATGCTTATGTTTTGGCAGACTGCTGGAAGTCACTCAACTCCAACTCTTGCAGGGCATGTTTGGAGAATGCGTCTAAATCAATATTGGGATGCCTGCCTTGGTCTGAAGGAAGGGCAATAAATACAGGTTGTTTCATGAGGTACTCGGATACCAACTTCCTTAACCGCATACCAACTAGGCCTTCAAGAGGTAATTATGGAATTCTACCAATCCTCTTCCTTGAATAATCATAGTAAATTTTGGTGTTTGTAATAACTGAGACCTTTTAATTCGTATCTTCTACTGTTAATCATAGGACTAAATAGATAGAAATATCTAGCCTTAGTATCTGTGTGTGTCTGTGAGATCTGAAATGTCACAGTTTTTTCCTCATCGTTGTCGTATAAATTATTTTTCGCTACTGAATACGCTAGGCTAATAATAAACAAACAGTATTCAAAGCACTCGGTTCTTCAGTACCTTTGTGCTACTGTATTTGTAGGCAAACGATTCAATAATGAAAAAGTAGGCAATCTCTACGTCTGTTACTTTACTTTATTTCTTTGGCTCATTGTGATCAGTATTCTAGTATTACTTGGTTACCCTAAATTTAATGGTTTTCATGTATAAAAGAATGAGGAGAACTCCAAGTATTAAGGAGGATTTTATTGTGTGAATTTTTTTTTCTCTCTTTAAAATAGTAGTAACGCCAATATATATTTTCTGGATTCGCCCCTGATTGTGGTTGTACGATTATTAGTAGTATCGCAGTTTCCAATGGCGAAGCCTGGATGCAGGGATACATGTGGTAATAATGTGACAATTCCGTACCCGTTTGGGATTGGTTCTGATTGTGCTCTTAATGAATTATACACCATCAGTTGTGTGAGGAAGAGTGCCAACCTGTTCCAGAATGATCTTCAAACACCATTTCTAAATGTTAGTGGAAATGAGTATGAGGTGCTAAAAGTGTCGTTAAGGGACCAAACATTGACAGTAACTGCTCCAGTGGGTAATGCATCTTGCTTTGGAGATTACCTTTCTCCTGCTAGTAGTGGTATGTATGACAGTGCTAATCTTGAAGGAACGCCATTCTTCTACTCTAAAGAATACAACAGACTAGTCCTTCTTGGTTGTGGTAACGCTCTTCTGTATCAGAATCCGGCAGTTGGTAGAAGTAAGCTCTTATCTGGATGCACGTCAACTTGTTTGCTTATTGGGAACGAATCTAGCAGTTGCTTTGGCATCAATTGTTGTCAAACAGATATTCCTCTTAATCTCGGACGATATTGGATCAACTTCACGGCCACAGAAACTTCTAACTCTGATGCTCCCAAATGCACTACTGCCATCCTGGTTGACAAGAAATGGAAGCCAGAGGATGATCTATTTCTCCCTGTTGTTTGGTCATGGACTCTCCAAGATCCTTATGAGACAAACGTATTTCTGGGTTGTAGCCGTATAAGTAGCAGTCTTGAGCTGGAATCTGGTAATGCTAGTACTTACGGTTGTGAATGCAAGGCCTTTGGATCCCTCACTTGGTACCATGAGATCAACCCTTATTTGAATGGCTCGTGTGACCATGGTGAGTTTTAGTCCTTAAAATCAGTGATATACTTTTTTACAGTCTTCTCTAACTTTGTATCTTTTTTTTTTGTTTTTCTCTTATCTTCTTCATTTGAAGCTGCTTCAGTGCTCAATGTGACGAGGAACAATGCAAAAGTGGCAATTGTTAGTAAGTCATCTTCTAAAAATTTTCCTCCCCTTTCTCATTTAGAAACATTAAAGGGACAATATATATGAATCATGTACACTATTTGCCTAAGAGTAGTGATGTATAGCGGATACGCTTTGATTTAGTCCAAAAAAAGAAATGGTATCCTTTTCAACTTCTTTGAACTCACTATCATCCTTGGTATAGCTTCTTTCTTCTTCCTTTTTGTCAAATTAATAATAATGTTCTCTACATTTTTTTAAACTGTTGAGAAATTTTTGGTAGGTGGCTTAACACATGTAATCATAACCATGTAGGTAGCTTTTAAGGGCCTGGCAAAAGCTTTTAGTATTGAGGGTCTGAGTTTGTGAATGACTACATTAGCTGGATTGTTCTAGTCACATGGACTTTTGGTTATTTTGAAACTAATTCGGACTTTAGCTAGTCACGAGAAAGATTTTGCCTTTGAGCTCTAAATTTTGTTCTTGTGCAGTTCTTCAGTTAGAAAGTCTGTTACAATCTACTTCTTATATGCTCGATTGTAAGTGAATATAAGGCTCAAAAATGATTGATCTGTACAATCTTATTATGTTCCTTGATAAGATCTAGTATTTTGGTACTCGAAATTCCACAATATGTTTATGTTATACTCCACTTGTGGTTTCTCCAGGTGCGGCTGTAGGGTTTGGCACGTTATTTCTGATGACTGCATTTTTCACCTCATTCAAGATGATAAAGAAGTGGCGCAAAAAGAAGCAAAGAGAGAGGTTCTTCAAACAAAATGGAGGTCTTCTGTTACAAAAACAGCTATCTCGCGATGAGGGAGTTGTCGGCAAAACAAATATATTCAGTGAAAAGGAATTGAAGAAGGCTAGTGATGGATTCAATGCAAATCGCGTGCTAGGTGAAGGTGGCCAGGGGACAGTCTATAAAGGAATGCTAACGGATGGAAGAATTGTCGCGATCAAGAAATCAAAGAAAGTAGGGAAAAGCCAGTTGGAAGAATTCATCAATGAGGTGGTCATTCTTTCACAAGTCAATCATAGGAATGTGGTAAAGGTCCTGGGATGCTGTCTGGAAGCAGAAGTCCCTCTTCTGGTTTATGAATACATCCCTAATGGAACTCTCTTCGACCTTATTCATCATGACAGTGACCGGGAGTTCCCCTTGACATGGAGCATTAGGCTAAGAATCATCATGGAAGTGGCAAATGCTTTAGCGTATCTTCACTCGTCAATCTCGACGCCTGTCTTTCACAAAGATATCAAGTCTAGTAACATTCTTTTGGATGAAAGACACACGTCGAAAGTTTCTGACTTTGGAACATCAAGGTCTGTTGCAATTGACAAGACTCACTTGACTACCCGAGTTCAAGGGACATTTGGATACTTTGATCCTGAATATTTCCAGTCTGGCCGATTCACTGATAAAAGCGATGTTTACAGCTTTGGGGTTGTTCTTATTGAACTCTTAACAAGACAAAAGCCAACCTCAGCCGGACCAGGAGAAGAAAGCGATCTAGGCTTGGCAAGAAGCTTCATGGAATTCATGGAAAAGGGTGCCCCTATTAATACCATTCTCGATCCTCAAATAGCGGATGACAAAAATGTCGAAGATGAGATTGTTGCAGCTGCTAGACTTGCGCAGAGATGCGTCGACTTGAATGGAAGAAGAAGGCCAACCATGAAAGAGGTTGTCGGAGAACTGGAAAGAATCAAAATGTCGAAGCAGCTGGATTCTTTTCCCATGGAAGAGAATTCACCGAGTAATGGAAGCTACATTGAAGAAGAATTTGGAAGACATACATGGACATATGACGGTGAAATCAAAGTGAGTTCTGCATCCCAATCCATCCCGTTGATGTTTGATACAATCTGAATTAACATATTTCTGGGTTTAAGGTTAAGTAGTTCAATAAGAAAGGAAGACTATTGTTGGATTACCTTCATTTCTTGAAATATTTTGCCTCGAAGGAGAACTGCAGCCAAACATTTCCTGATATATGTACTTCTTTGAACTCGTTATCTTTCTTGGTTGGTATAGTTTCTTTCTTCTTCCTTTTTGTCAAATTAATATTGATGCTCTCCACATTTTATAAACAGTTGAGAAAGTTTTGGTATTCGGCTTAACATGTATAATCATAGGCATGTAGCGTTTAGGAGTGTGGCAACAATGTTTCTGAAACTAGTTCAGACTTTATCCACCCGAGCAACAATGTGAGCATCGAATTGAATAATGATGTTGCCAATGATGATTATGAAGGAAGCGACAATGTAGCCGATGAATTGAAGAATGATATCTCCCTAAATGGAGATCTGAGAAGCACAGTGGAGGATCTTCAGAATTGCAGTACTAATTCAGAAACTCGGAGCTATGGCATGCCTGTAGTGGTCCATTGGTGACTCTGCCTCCGGTTGGAAGCCTTGCGAATAGAACAGCAACCGAGCCTGCATGCTCACTCAACATGCCCATATGAGCCTTCAACCCGATCAGTTCAGCCAGTATGCATCATTATGCCAGTGCGTCGACATCAGATTCATGCAACTTTGAATATCCAGGTGAGGGATAACATGTTTTTGAATCTAGTCCTAGGGTGATGTAGGATCCACACATTCTCCAGGTGGATTACGCTAATGCCAATCGCGTGTTTTACCCGGATCAGAATGATTGGAACTCGCACCAATCATCTTTCCAACCTATTGGACATTGAGCGAATGATGGGCTGCTGAATGACACAAAGGGTTCTGGCTGGAAACCTGCTTGTGTCGATTTCGAGGATGATGTTCTTCTTGCGGGGGATGATACTTGGGAGGAATTTGTGGGTTGTGTGGAGTGCATCAGAATCTCATCGCCTTCCGAGCATAATGAATTATACTTCACAGTCTTTCTTTTGTGTCTCATACTTCACAGTTTACAGCATAATGAACCAGATTTGGCTATTTTAAAACAAACACTTGAATCTTTCAAAAAAATATTTTGAAAAAAATAAAACAAACACATGAACATATTTAAGTGTTCGTGTTGGTCCAAAAAAATGTTCTTTATGAGGGAATCTGTGTCTTTTAAATATCACAATCAACATGTGCGATGAGTGCAAATGAAGGGGGATTCAATTCTATCAGATTGAAGTGGGAGTAAAAGGTTTTTAATCTTCATATTCCGTGCCCTGAACAAGACTTAAAAGCATCTAAAGTGTTAATTTGATAACTGTTCCTAGCCACATCATTACAATATATTCTTATAGCACAAAGTTTTGTTTTAGACAACTTAAACTTTAGCCAGGGTTTATTAAGCAAATACTGTAAGTTTTAATTTGAGATTGGGGTTTTTGTAAAAATATGCTAGTAAATATAGAGACCTATTGTGCAATTATCAAAAGATATATAAATATTAAAAGCTTTAAGAGTTTTCCATTCCCGTTCACCTTCCTCGCCGCACAACCACCTCTGTTCTCGGAAACTGCCGCGCAACCACATCTTTTTCTTGGAAATCGTCGCTCAACCATCCCTGCTTCGATCGGAATCCTCTAGTCCGCCACGTTTACATCTCCGCTCATTGATTCTCACACAGAGACACTAAGATTTGATTTTCGATCAGAAATTGTCAATTTCCGCAGCAAATTCATCTCCAACGAGCTCGTCGATCGCTCCGCAGTTTTGTGCCCTGGATCACCGGAGTGCCTCACAAATTGTGGATATTCTCCGATGTTGTCTCTAATTTACTACGTGTCTCTGGCATCGCACGGTCGCAGCGTCGCACAACGTGTCTCTGGCAGCATTGCTCGGTTGGAGAAGAAGACTAAAACACATGAGATTCAGTCTGACAGAGAGCTCGAGTAAGAGAAGAAGATTGAAACACGTGAGATTCAGTCTAACAGAGAGCTTGAGTCGACGGCCACTCCACCTCACGTGAACTCCATGTGCGGCTCTACTCAGCCGAAGCGTGCAATCACAAACATGGAGATACCGCCGGAAAACCTCTGCTGAATCAGGCGCGCCCTTCCTCCGTCTTCTAGTCCGGAAGGTAAAACTCAGTTTCTTTTAGTTTTTCTGCTGCGTGTGATCATGATGTTTCTAATCTGATGATGATGTTTACGATGATGTTTACGATGATGTGAGATGATGTATGATGATGTTGTGTAATGATATTAAACTGCTATGTGATAAAGTTATGATTTTATGTGATGATGTTTGTGTGTTGCATGTTGGTTTGTTTTTTTCCAAAGGCATGTTGAGGTTTAGCATAATTTTACTGAGAAAATGTTTAGCAATGGTTCTTTGGTGTAGTGGTTAGTACTTTGGCCTTGAAGTTAGTGGTCTGGGTTCGAATCCCTCCAGGACCTCTTTTTTGAAGAATTTATGTTATTGATGTACTGTAACTTTTTGGTTGACGTTGTGGTTCCCCCCCCCCCCTCTTTTTTTAAAGAATTTATGTTATTGATGTATTGTAGCTCTTTTGTTAATATTTGTAGCTTTTTTCCTCTCATGCTGATGTTTTTAATTATTCAGGTGAAGTTTAGTTGATATTTTGTAGTTTTTTGGGTTATATGGATTGATACTTGTAGCTTTTAATTTTTTTCATGTTAAAATTTTTCATTTTCCAATTGATGTTTAGGTGATAAGAGCTGATATTTGTAGGTTTTTGGTGATATAGGTTAATGTTTGTAGTGTCTTTTTTTTCTCATGTTGATGTTTTTCATTTTTCGGATGAAGTTTAAGTGTTAGTAGTTGATGTTTGTAGATTTTGCGTGATATAGGTTAAATTTGTTTTTTTTAAATTGTTGTTTTATGATTTCCAGAGTAAAGAATTTATACGCTTGAGGTATTGTAACTTTTTGGTTGATGTTTTTAGTTTTTTTCCTCTCAATTTGATGTTTTCCATTTTTCAGGTGAGTTTTAGTTGATATGAGTCTATGTTTTGTAGTTTTTGGGGTTATATGGGTTGATAATTTTATCTTTTTTTCTCTCTCATGTTGATATTTTTCTTTATCTATGTGAGTTTTAGGTGATAGGAGTTGATGTTTGTAGATTTTTTGGTGATATAGTTGATGCTTTGTAGTGTTTTTTCCCTTATGTTGGCGTTTTTCATTTTTTTTGGCGAAGTTTAGGTGATAAGAATTGATGTTTTTAGCTTTTGGATGATAAATGTTGATGTTTGTAGTTTTTTTTAAATGATAATTTGATTTTTTTTTTAAATGTTTTTATGATTTTTAGTTCATGATGTTTATGATTTTCACTTTATTTTTGTTAGTTGTACTTGATGGTCTTTCAATTTTATGTTGATTTTTATATATTTTTGCTTCAATTTTTTAGTTAATGTTTTATGATATTTTGTTGATGTTTTGCTAGTTGTACATGATGTTTATAATTATTGGTTAGATGACCATATTATTTTTTACATTTTAAAAATATTTTTTATTTTTTTAGATTGCTGCTGGCAGAAAAATAATGGGACAAATGGGCAAAAAAATCTCTGGAAAAATATTAGAGATAGGTTCCTTTAAAATTATTAGAGATGCGCCTTGAAACTAGAACTGAGTTAGAATTACATAAATGCCCCTAACTAAAGTTTTCTCTTCTTAGAGTAGTTTAAAAAATAATGATAGGGAGTATAAGGTGGCCAAAATTTTAACTAACTCCTTCAAGCAGAATGAAGACTCATATAAAAGTCGTTAATATGGCTTATCAATATATTTATCAAAAATAAATGAATTGTTCAAAATTCAAATCAATTTAATTTTATTAGATATAAATTCAAATTGAAAATTAAACTATACTTAATTAATTTTAACGTGTCAAGTTATATATTTATAAAATTTATTTGGAAGATTTCGTCAAAAAGTATTGAATTTTATTATTTTTTGTATGAGGATTTTTCTATTAAAAACTAATTTAACTTGCGGTAATTTATAAATACACGATGATAGTTAATTATTTTGTTTGACATTTAAGAATTTATTTAATTTTTAATTTCATAAATTTTATACTTTGTGACTTTTACAAAATCATGATGACATTTCGATATTTTCTTTTAATATGGTAGTATTTTGATTTTATTAAAAAAATTGATGTATTTTTTAGTATATTTTATTTTATTTGATTTTAGTTTGAAGTTTAACTTTTTATGTTTTTTTAGTGTATTAATTTTATGTTTAACTATTTGAATTAGATGCATTTTAAAATTATTTTTATTTTTTATTTGAATATTAGTTTAAAGTATTTTTAAAATCATTATATTCGATGTTTAACTAAGTCAATTTATATTTTTATTTGATGTTAATATGAAATCTTAATGTTATCAATGATGTTTTATTATTAGTGGAAGTTTCAGGAAGGGTTGCCTATCTCTAAACTTATGGATGGTCCTCTAACAATGTGATAATAATTTTTAAGCAAATTAGTTTGAGACGGATGGATTATTGTATTTAATAAGTTTTAAAATAAAGTAATAATGTGTATTTGAATGCGAAAATATGAAAAACCTTATACTCCCTCCGTCCCAGCTTAAGATGTAATTGAACTATTCATTTAGTCAAAATTGACTAATTTAAACTATAAAATTCTATTGATATATAAGTAAGGATATTATCATGTGGCAT
>JAULKK010000011.1:7565883-7579748 GCA_032355705.1 Rubia peregrina | reverse complement strand
TTTATAGTTCATTGCAGATTAGAATATCCATGATTATCTCCATAATATTCCTATTCCAAATCTTTTTCTTGAAGCATATCCAAATCACATAAATAAAGGGATTTATTTTATCTCAAATATCCCATAATTATTCTTCAATTCCATTTCCATAAAAGTAGGGATTTACCATAACTCCATTATGCTTCTAATTCGAAACCAAATATTGCGTGAACTTCAACTTCCATACTTAAACCCAGTCGCAATATTCTTCCGCAATTATCCTGTATTTCGGACAATATGTAGTGTGTTCCAACATGACAGTTTTCTATCATAACATTAGTTCACAAACTGCCAACATAATTAATCCATGAGATGTATATCTGACTTTACAAAAGTTTTAGAAGATGATGATTGTGAGGAGGAGTAAATTGAATTTACAGTTACAAAAAGTAAAATGAATGGTGGAAATAACCTAAAAACATAAGTAACTAGAAAGTTTCAAAATAACAACAAAAAAATTAAAATAGTAAGTGTGCCAAAAGTTCCAACTTAACGAAGGGAGTACAACTTAAAATGGTCTGGAAAATATTGCAGCATATTTTCCCAACTACTTCGTCCGTACCAGGTCTAATTTTGCATAATCCTTTTCACATTTATGAAAAATCATATTTGATTTTCAATATGTTTAAATAGATATAATAAAAACAAATAAAAATGTAATATTTACAAACTACTACTTGAAAATTCGATCACAAAAAGGTTCCGACTGAGTTGTGCTATGTTCGGTGTGGATCGAGTCACAAGTTCATCTCGGAAGTTGATCGCTCTGGATGAAAACTATTAATGTTGTGCGGAATACCCGAGAAGGAACAAGCAAAGAAATAAAGTGAAAGATAAAACACCAAGAATTTACGTGGTTCACCAATTGACTAAGTCCACGGCCGACCAAGATTGGATTCCACTAGAGAGAAAGACCAGAATTACAGATTTTATACTCTCTACAAACCCTATCTCTTAGAGTTACAATAAAAGGACGAGACACTATATATAGTCATCTGCACCTTAAACTCTAACGACTTTGGCCCAAAAACATTTTGGCCCATATCAGAACAGGAGACAGAATGTCAATAACAACCCAACCAGAGGACATGTTATACCGTCAGGCCGGAGCGTTTCCGCCCCCGGATCCCTACCCAGGATGAGCTTCGCCACTGGACCCCCGACTCGCTGACCGGACAGCGAGACCTCCGTACCAGTCTGTCGACATGACTAATATATATTCAAAGCATACCAATAATTAACGAATAACAAGTGGTTTTGAAATATCACAAACAGTATTGCGTGAAGTTAAATGTTCAAATAACCATGTGTTGCGGGTGTTCGCAAAAAAGGAAACATTTATTTCTCTCTAATGGTTAATATGATCTAATTGAACAACTACTTCCTTTTTGAATATATATATATATATATATATATCCCCTTTCAAGCCGACACAACAAATACCCAACACGAGCCAAAACAACCCGACAACTGCAAGTACAAATGGACACTTTCCAACCAGATACTCCCTCCGATTCTTTAACATTAGCACATTTACAAGAATTTAAGAAGGTAGAATTAGTGGTTGAGAATTCATTGAAAATGTAAAAAGTAAAATGAGTGAATGAAAACAATCTATAATTTGCCAAAAAAAAGGAAATGTGCCAATATTTAAAAATCATCTCAAAAAGGAAAGTATGTCAATGTTAGAGAACCGTAGGGAGTACTTCCACCATTTCACTTTAAAAAAATTAATTGTTTTTTATACAAACTTTAATACAAGTATATGTGATATTTTTTAAATGGGTAGTGAGAGTGAGCTTACATAAATCAAATGAAAAGAATATTTATGACCACATATTTATAGATAAATGTAAAAAATTTAGAATTAGTAAGTTTATCATGGGACATTCCAAAAATGAAATTAGAAACTTTAAAGTGGAACGGATGGGAGAATATTTTAGAAGAAGACTCATGTGAAACCGTCTCACCATAAGTTATGGTGAGACAAAGTAATAGGTAAAGTTTTAAAAATTACATAATGTACCACATGTCATATCTCATCTTTATATAATTGTACTTAGACCTTCCGTATTACAATAAGAATGAGTGAGACCGTCTCACTCAAGTCCTTGTATAACTGTTAAAAGTCAAAAGGTGAAAGTTGAAATGGAATGAATGGAGTGTATTTCTAGAATTATGTCGATTTCAAGAATTAATAATACACCGATTTATTGGCTGGCGAAACCTCCTTTAAAAGATTTGGATCTACCACAGATCAAATTTTAGGATCTGTTTGTACATATTTTGCCTTTCTTTGCTCCTTTCCTTTTTCTTATGAAAAACTCTATAATTCTTTGTCGCAATTTCAATTTGATAGTAAAAATTATTTACTTAAAAACTACCTTAGTTTCGTGAGTATTGGCATATTTACTTTTTTTAAGTTAAACTTGTTAAATTTTGATCTTAAATATAAAATTAATATATTTATAATAAAAATATCATGTGACATATTGTTACATTTATCTTAACATTCATTTTCTAAAGATAATTTTTTAAAAGGAATTGTTGTATGCAGTTAGAGCTATTGACGGTTAAACATGATCATTGAACACCGTGAAAATGTAAATATGTCAATACTTGTGTGACGGAGGGAGAACGTAGAGAGAGAAAATAAGTTACATATTTGTCGAAATTGTTGGATTTTTTACTTGTTTCTTTTTGGTAAATTGTCACTAAGATGCGGGTTTATAAGGATTTCGTCTCTTTGATATTAAGATCATTTTTTGAACAGTGTTCAACTACAACATATTATATGGAATAAATCCATTTACAGTGAAGCACTAACTAAATATTACAGTTCTAATATAAGATTCTAGTGGCTAAAAGAGAGATACACATAGACACTCTTCAATTTAATAATACAATGTGATAATGAGAAGCTCACACAAAAAAAAAAGTGGTTATCATTCGTCCGTAGTGTAGCCAGAGGCGGATTTACAGTGGGGGCACTGGGGGCACGTGCCCCCACTGACCGCATAACTTCTACTGCTACGTATGTGCTATATTTTCTTGCACCGTGTTTGTTTTTAACCGTACTGTGCCCTCTGCATGAAGTTCTGTCATTTCATTTGCTTACAACTGAGTAATTAATTTTACGTGCATGAATTCAGCTTCATTTTTAGCCATATAGTTTCTGTTTTCCATGAATTTACCTGGTTTAATATTAAAGTGATTTTTTCCTATGCAATTAATATTTATTTCTATCAACTCTTCTCCTTCTTTTTCATCATTTTTAAGTATTCACCTTTCATTACAATTTAGCTAACATTGACATCATGAATTTCTTTATTTTTACCTTTTCCTTTCCTAATAATTTTTTAATTTATAGGTATATATGTGTGTGTTTTATATTTTAATACATTTTATGATTTAATATTTTATATATTTTAACTTTTTAAATTGTTATGCTCATAAAGTTTATCAAATTTTTAGTTACCCACACAATTTTTTCTTACATTATTACACTTATTTGATATATTTTTAAAAACACTTATTTGATCATTTTTAAATTTATAGTATTTATATATATAATTATATTCTACTTATGTTTTGGATATGAAAAGATACTATAAAATAAAGGGTATAAGAAAAACATACATTTAATGATGCATCTTATGAAAGGGTTGAAAGTCAAAAAAAAAAAATCAAAGATAGAAAATAAATCTAGAAATACATCTAATGAAAGAGTTGAAAATCACCCAAAGATTCAAAGAGAAGGTTGGCTAGATTCAAAGATTCTTGATAGAATGATTGTCTTAAAAAGAAGTTATCAAGCATTATTAAAATATAAAAATTCATCAAGAGAACTTTGAAATTGTATATCAAGTTATACTTAATAATATAGAGCTTAAAATCTTACTCACATTATTATAATCTGCATTTTCATTTTGAATGTACTATCATTGTGCCCCCATGTAAAATATTTTCTAAATCCGCCACTGGTCCTAGTACTATGAGTCTCTACCCAGGCTGTTTTTGTTTTCTTGGTGTTTTGTGAGCCTCTATTTGGGTAAGGCTGAATTTCTACACTTTCTAGGCATTTTGAGTGAAGAACATTAGCATTTTGTGTTAATGGTAGACATGCAATTTGTAGATTATCTGCAATTGCTTGTTTGTTCTATGGTTTTTTGTACTTGGTGCTGGACGGAACTCCAAATTCCGGCAGCCGGCGGCAGCGGAACAACAGTCGCACTGGTTTAGGAGATGAAGAAGGAACCTAGGGGTGTTTTAGGCATTAATTTTTTAGTTATAAGACTAGGGGTGTTTTAGTCTTTTTATGTTTGTTAAATGCTGAAAAATACTAAGTCGGTGCTGAATAGTGTCAAAAGGTAATATCGGCACATCTTATGCAAAAGTTAGGATTATAATTGCACTTTCAGATTAAACAAGGTTATATTGACACTTTCGAAAAATAATATGGTCATATTTGTATGTTACCCTTTTAAAAAACTGGTATGATGCCAAAGGTATTATATTTATACTTCGTTTGGATTTTGAAACATAGTGTATTCTCATAATAAGAAGGGAAATATACAAATATAACACTATATATTTGAGAAAATACAAATATAAGTCTGAGATAATTTTGTAATGTAAAAATAACCCTAAATACTTTATATAAGAGCAAATATAACTCTAAAGACTATATTCCGGCATTGACCGGCCATTTCTGGCCTTTGATCGACCAAAAATGACCAAAATGCCCTTTCAGCCTAATACAAAATTTTGAAAGGACAAAAATGCCCCTTGCCCCACCATGTTTTGCCACCACCTTTCCTGTCGCTTTACCGCCGTGTCACCATCGCTCACCGCCACCACCACCGCTCCGAGGTCATTACTGCTCCACCAAACCCTCAACCACCCAATCCCTGCCACCCCGCCACCCATTCCCAACCACCCATCCCCGGCCACTACACCTTATCTGTTCAATCCCACCAACCACCCAGCCCCGCCGCCCCGCCACCCGCTACCCATCCACCTCGCCACCGGTCCACCACCACCGCACCTCCTCCCTAGCCTGTTTCGCCACCTGAACACGTCTCCCCCCTCTCGTCGATATGCTAGCCCAGCCCAGCCACCTGAACCCGTCGCCTCCCCCTCATCGAAACCCTAGCCCCGTTAAAACCCAATCTCGACCGTGAAACTCAATCACCACCAGCCACCATCGCCTCCCACTCGACGAAACCCTAGCCCCATTAAAACCCAATCTCGACCGAGAAACTGGATCACCACCAGCCATCCCGTCGAAACACAATCACCACAGCCACCCCGTCGAAACCCAATCTTGTCGCACCGCCGCCTGCGCCGCCACTTTCGATCAGAAAAAGGATTCAACCCAACGGAGAAAAGAAAGGAAATTAAGGAGGAAAGAAAGGAGCAGGGAAAAGGAGGAAGAAGCATGAATCGGCGAGGAGGAAAGAAAGAGAATGAGAAGAGCAAGGAAAATTAGGTTTTAGGGGTATTATAGACATTTCATATGGAATATTGAAAAGATAGATGAAGAAGTTGGGAAGATTCATAAGATTATGACTGGGGGGACCAAAACACCCACTGAGATGAACATTTGGATTTCAACTGTCATCTTTAGTAATCCAGGAGGAACCGGTAATTCCTACTTTCTGTCTACTTGTGATTATTTGGGTATTGCCAGATGCATCTGTTGGGGGGAACCAATGGCTCAAATGATCCGATTTAGTTGAGCACATTAGTGATCAAATCCGAACTTCGGGTTATGGAGTATCAATCATTTGTGTGGAATAATTGACACAAACCTTAGAGTTGACATTTGCAGTATTAAAATGAAAACCAAAATTTGGTAAGAGTTGACATTTGCAGTTTTATGTTCCCTGCCCCCCTTGGTAGTTATTACCTGAGATCCGATCATCAAAGCAACCCCATCCAATTATTCATATTTCTTTGGCAAAATGAGCTCAAGCGATTGCGACGGTTTTCTGAATATGCTTGATCAGCTGGAGAAAGAAGAAGATAGATTTGGCAACCAGGTTTTGCTGGATAGGTCCACCCTTCAAGTTCACCTGAGGTTTATCCGAATGATGATGAGATGGGATAAGAGCAGTCACGGTGGTGGTTTTTTCCCTCCATCCCACCATAAAACGGGTAACAAATGCTTTTCTGCAGATTCAGCAGCCTTACGAAACTCGAGATTATGATCAAATGCAGGTTACAGTCGGGAACTTGTTAATGAGTATTAGTAAGAATCAGAAGAATATAGTATCTTTCAGTTGGTTCCTTTTAAGATATTTTGAGGATGGGTTGGTGTGTGGTGATGTTAATGAAGACTTTGTGTGTCCTTTGATGGAGAATATAAGTCAACTGATAAGTCGTTCCTATTCGTGTCCCCTCAAGGAAAAACTCCAACATCTCCTTCAGAGGCTGGATGTGGTCAGAAACTGCGCTGCTAGTCTCGCGGCTTGTCAAGGTGTGGGGAAGCCTAACTGGGTGGAAGATGCGTTGAGTCGAATCAAAAAGATCTGCCAGGATACATTATACGTTTGTTCTGTTTGCTGGTGGTACGACTGGGAGGGGGACATCAATTTTGAGATTCTCGTTGCTGATGTACTTGTAATGATCCAAGACAATGAGCCATATCTCAGACGTGCATATTCTTTGGATCAAAGAGCTCTTGGCATTGACTTGCAAGCGTTGGGGGCTGTGGATTATCTGTTGACACATCTCGAGGGCTGTGGATCATCTGTTGCAGTGCTTGTCAAAGAGCTATCCTTCTTGAGAGATTTTCTCATGCATCCGACAGAGCAGCATTGCTCCGACAATCTCTTGTTGACACAGATCACATCTTTGGTCAAGGAGGTAACTACTAGAGCTAGGAAGTGCATCAGTGAGGAGTTACATCTTGTGATTACTGAGTTACTTAACTGTCTGAATGCTACCAAAGCTGAGATTAGGCAATGTTTCATTCCAGGAAACCTATCATGGCATTTCCCTGGAACTCTGAATTTGGGTTCCTTTGATTTTTTCTTGCAAAATTTGGAAGATGTGGTACGTCATAGGGGTGACTTTATGGATTTTTCTATGAAACATGAAAATGAAACACTGCTTACTGAGCTGCTAATGTTGAGGTCCTTGCTTGGGAAGGCGTTGGAGAAGCCGAAGAAGAAGAAGAAGAATGTTGAGGGGCTTAAACTAATAGAGGAGAGAATTGTCAACTTGGCATACAAGGCGGAGTTCCACATCGACTTCATGACAGTAGCCAGTCGACAGCATTGGTTCCATATCTTATCGCTCTATGATGTTGTAGACAGTGTAAAATTTCTCAAGGCAGAGATCACTCAAATTTGTCACACTGATGATGATTTAGGACCAGATGCTGAAGACGTTAGTCGTTCAGATGAAGTATCCACAAGTGTTTCCTTGGATGAAAAAGAGGTGGTTGGTTTTGTTTATGAAGCGGAGAAGATAAGCGACAGACTCCAGAGGGGATCAAAGTGCCTCGACATTGTCTCCATTGTTGGAATGCCAGGACTTGGGAAGACAACTCTTGCCCAGAAATTATACAAAAGCCACACGATGACTTCTTACTTCCCGATTCGCTCGTGGTGCTGCGTATCTCAGGTATATACCAGAAGAGGATTGTTGCTTGATATACTAAATGATGTTATTGAGCTTGATGACAGACGAACTCAGAGAATGAGTGATGATGATTTGGCCGAGATGTTGTGTAAGAGTCTGAAAGGAAGGAGGTACTTGGTTGTGCTGGATGACATATGGGGTGCTGATGCATGGAACGGT
The DNA here is from genome assembly GCA_032355705.1 of Rubia peregrina. Taxonomy (NCBI): domain Eukaryota; kingdom Viridiplantae; phylum Streptophyta; class Magnoliopsida; order Gentianales; family Rubiaceae; genus Rubia; species Rubia peregrina. Next base: position 7,571,900 of record JAULKK010000011.1, on the reverse strand, counting down.
ATAAGATGTTGTTTCCCCGATCAGGCCAATGGAAGTAGAATTCTTTTGACAAGTCGATCTCAACTTGTTTCCCTGGAAATCAAGCCTAATGGTGCTCCATTTAACCTTCCTTTGCTCTCCAAGGAAGAAAGCTGGCAGTTGTTGCAGAAAATGTTATTTGGAGGAAGGAGTTGCCCACGGGAACTGTCCATTATTGGAGAGCAAATAGCCGAGTATTGTAGAGGACTACCCCTTTCGGTTGTGGTGGTAGCCGGTATTCTTAAAGATAAATTCCAGACTGTAGATGAGTGGAATGTGATTGCAGAAAGCATGAAGAAACATAGTCTTGATGAAAATAAGAGGGTGATGGGGGTACTGGAACTGAGCTACCAGCAGTTGCCGGGTCATTTGAAACCTTGCTTCTTATATTTTGGGATGTTTCCTGAAGATAAGGAAATCTCAGTCCAGAAACTAGTGTCTCTGTGGATAGCTGAAGGGCTTGTACTGAAAAAGAAAGGGATGAGCGTGGAGGATGTAGGCGAGGGTTATGTTAAGGAATTGGTTGGTCGAAGCTTGGTGATGGTGGCGAAAAGAAAAAGCAAAGGAGGAATCAAAGCTTGTAATATTCTTGATCTGCTGCTTCAATTTTGCTTGGAAAAGGCTGAAGAAGAGAATTTTCTGTTAATTTCGCATGGAAATGAAGCAGCTTTCACTTGCTGGAATGGCTCACACCCTCAGTCTGATCATGTTTTGATGAAGGAGCCACCGAGACTATGCATTCATGCAGGTCCAAAAGAACTGCAATTCTGGAGGCCTTATAATTATCCACAAACTCGATCTCTAATCTTCTGTCACTCCTCCTTCCATCTCTTTGGTTTCTGCATATGCCAACGACTTCTCATTTCTAGTGCATTGCACAAAACTTCTTCGAGTGCTTGACTTGGCACAGTTCACAATCGATAGAGGTTTTCCTCAGGGAGTTGAATTTCTTGTTCAACTCAGATATCTAGCACTTCGAGGGAGAATGGTTGCAGTTCCATCATCAATTGAGAATCTCTGTAATTTGGAGACACTCCTTGTCAAGGGAACGCAAGGCGAAATCTCAGTCCCTCCCACAATTTGGAAACTGAGGAGGTTGATGCATTTGCTGATCCGTAACCTTGCTGCATTTATAGCTCCCGGAGAAGGAAATACCTCTGACATTGAATCAATTGCCACACCATCTCTGTGTCACGGAGATGCCTTCACTCGTGACATATTAGCCAAGTTGCCACGCCTGCGGAAACTGAGGTGTGTATTTTTGGAGTGGTGGGATGTGTACGAGGGGGGTAGGCGATATAGATCTCCTGTACTGGACTGTCTGAGTGAACTGGAGTCGCTTAAGGTGGTCTACCATGGTAGCGTGCGCTGTGACTTTGGTGAATTTAACCTACCCCACAACCTCAAAAAGCTGACATTGTCCAAGTTTCGCCTCCCCTGGAGTGTGATTTCGCAGATCGGGAGTCTGCCAAACCTGGCGGTGCTCAAGTTGCTGTTCAAATCCTTTGAGGGTGATACTTGGGATGTGAATGATGGAGAGTTCCCGAGTCTCAAATTCTTGAAACTCGACACTCTAGACATTGCCCACTGGAATGCTTCCGGTGATAGTTTTCCATGTTTGGAGCATCTGGTTCTGCAGAGATGCAAGAAGCTCGAGGGCATTCCTTGTGAAATAGGAGAGCTGGACACACTGAAGAAGATTGAGGTGCACTTTTGCAGCCGTGGCGCTGCAGAATCAGCTGAGATGATATATGAAGGGCAGATGGCTATGGGAAACAGTGACCTCCAAGTGTACATTTAACTCCCTCCAACTTCTCAGGAGTAGCTGTCCTGGTAAGTTCACTCTACATGAATAAGGCCAATTTTGATTCCAATAGTATGTTTCTAAGATGTTTGGTTTGTCTAACATCGATCTAATTATACTGATGGATATGTCCTTGTTTTTGCAGTTTCCAGCTCAATCTCTACTTCTGACATCCCCATTTGCACCAAAGAATCGAAGCATTTTCCCCAGTAATTTTTCACCAACACTCTTGTATTGTGTATTTGCCTATCTTTCATCAGCATTCTTGTAAGAACACCCCTTCCCTTGCATTCCAAGAACCTTCTTGCCAAGCCCAGATCACTGTCTTCTCCTCGACCCGATGAGTTCGCCTTTTGTCTTGACAAGAGTTCGATAAGAACAACCCCAAAGCTGTAAACATAACTTTTATCCATGAATTGGCCTGACTGAGAATTTCGATTGAATGTTGTTGAGGATGCAATGTGAGTGAACCAGCAGAATTCGATAAGCTGTTCTTCAGTTTTTAGGACAATATCGTGTTCTTAGCAGTAAACGCAACTGAAATAACACAATTGAGAAAACGCCTACCTAATTGAGGTCATATAAACTTCACCTTTTCAAGGCAAATGCTTCCCAAAACAAAATAAAATAGTAACCAGACAGTGGTTTATCAATGCAACTGACTGTATTCTGACATTTCAAGAGAATCTGAAGACAGCAAAGTCTATTATTCCTTCTGCCCTGAGTATGTGATTGGAGAGCAAGTATTTCCTAAACAGTGACAAGGAGCTCATTCTTCAGATTGTCTCTGCCCCAAAACTGATATGTCCTCGTAGCGTTTCTGTAGCGTTGAACACAGAGATTGTATTTAGACATAGAATATGCTGTTGCAGAAAAGATCAAGAGGATTTCATGGAACCAATGAAAGACAAGTCAAAAGATACTAGTACCATAAGAATCCCCGGAATTATAAACCACGAAGGATACCAAAACAAACAATTCTATAGCAAAAGTACTGACCAAAATAAAACGATTAAAGGAGCCAATTTTCAAACATCTGACTGTTCTCCCCCAAAAACATGTACAAATTAAATTACTAGCAATTGACAATCCTAAGGACGGTCTACGCGTTCAAGGATTTTAAAAGGCTCAAGATGAACAATACGCTCATGATTTCATTTCAAAGATCTTTACAGTTTTCCACACGAGTCAAACCCAATCAGATTATTTTATATTATACTAATGGAAAAATTCTAAGCATGGTGGAATTTTTATCCACGGAACATGAAATGCAAAGAGTGAACAGGTGAATGCAGAAAAGTTTGAAATTTCCTCTCACAGGTAAATTTTTAAGAACCCCAGGATCAGAGAATCACTTTTGCATTAAATTTTCTATAGTAAATGAAATCCTTGACCCAAGCTGGAGCTTTTATTTTACCACAACTTTGCATCAGCTTACTGTGACATGGAGTCAACAAGCGCGGAATTATGATAGATATGTAAAATGTTTGCTTCAATCTTGAAAATTTTGATGAGGAAAAAGGACCTAAGGGTGAGTCAGAGCTATGAGGAATCATCAGATCATACTAAATAGCTCCAGTGGACACAGTAGATCAGATCCAGACTGTCACATCTGTAACTCTAGATTTAGTTCAGTTTACAATTAAGTAGAATTCTCTAATTTACCCAAAGTGCAGCCGAAGCTATCTTAAGTTTTCCAGATAGCATATCCTATTGGCCTAAGCAGGAATATTTCAGCAGTGCATTCAAGTCTCAGGAGCATAAGGTGAAAGAATAGTGGTTCTAACAAGAACCAAAAGAAGTGGATAACCTAAGCAGAAGCTAGCTCACTCATCTGTGTTTGTCCTATTTAGTTTCCAGATATTCAATTAACAGCAATCGGTTCATTTCAGCTAAAATATATATATCAATGTTTGAACATAAAAATGATCACAGACTTCTAAATGAAAAGAGTTCAAAATTATCTTCAGCTTAAAGAATCAGAAACTCAAAATTCTAAAAATATAACAAAAGCATCAACTGTTCCCACCAAACCAAGCAGATGAAAACAATCTCACCAGAAAACAGAGGATATGAAACATGATAAATGGAGAGGGAAAAAAAGGTAAATGCTTAGACCATCTCAACTATAATAAGAAAGTTCCTAAAGTTGTAGTAAAAAAGTTAATGATTCAGGTGAAAAGCAGAAGAAAAAGCTCTCCATACCCCAGCGTTGTTACGCTCCCAGAGTTTCTTCACCCCATAGTCCACTCCCTGCAAGAATATAAAATAAAAATGAGACTTGGGTTCAAATAACACAAATACAAGATTTATAATTGAAGACGTAGCTTTAAACTATAATGGGTTTTCCAAAATACTTAGAAATATCCTATCTTTTAGGACAATTTCAATCAGATGGAATGTAATTAATTTCTAAGTGAGCAAAATAAAGGAGTTTGTAATAAAAGGGAAAAAAGAGACCCGTTCAGCAGCAAAAGCTCCCAGGATGACAAAGGTGACGTAGACAGGGGTACGGCGCATGACCACTTTGTAAATCCCTTCAAGAACTCCCCCTCCATTTCTTCTAGCTGCAGCTGGGCTTGACATATTGGAACGTTTCAAGCTTTCTATCTTTTTGCTTTACTCGTCAGGTCTTTAATGGTGACGAGGACAATTGGGAAGGAGAAGAACGAAGAAATGAGATTCGGAGATACAATCGGAAATGGCAACCATTAATAGATCTCCAAGGATAGATATAGCAGATGACAACACTACGCCCAACTCAAGCAATATATTCAGAACAGATAAACACCAGGGATAACATATTCATAATCATATGTATCAAACAACTCTCTTTCACCCACGCTACGCAAACTATAAAGCATGAGTAATACACCACAGCATTTTTCATTAGAGCCAGAAGCCTGTAAATCTAAATTAACTTGCTACTAGAGCTAAGCGATCCTAATCGCCAGCTAATCAGGCCAATATACACGATCAAAACTATAAGGTATCACTCTCTAAATCCCTTTTATCTCAATTACAAGTTTGAAAAAGCTAGTTGCACAATCTATCTGCACGTCGGCCGTCCATCAATTACACAACACCTTCTTTCTATCAAACAAGTAGTTCACATACAATCAGAATATACAGTTTGACCAAATACTAACTAGATTTCCCCGCCGAAACACAAACTTACTAGTCTAATCAAACAGAATTGCCACCAGAATATCGACAATAAAATTATATTCGACAGACAGAAATTCTAACATGAAACTTTTGTATTTTGAAAACGTATGTGACACCAGCAATTCTCATAAAAACTCCCCATACGATTTATGCGAAACCCAAAAAAACTACAAATCGAAATCGATATGTTCTATGCAGATCGAGTGTACCCATATTTTTCATATTCAGAAATCTAGCAATGGGATCCCGACGGATTTCCAGACGTACCTCGGTTTGAGGAGCGCGGAGAAGATTTGCTGCGTCTGCGGTTTGAAGAAGACGAGTTTTTAATCAATTCTTTCTCGATTTTTGACTCTCTATTTTTGACCACTTATATATTCATAAATTGAAAAATGAGTTTTTAACTCTATGTTTTATTCGAAAGTACATATATAACATTATAAATCTGAAAGTATAAATTTAACATAAATTTTATTGACCAAAATATCAACAGCTAAACTGGACGAAATATGTGAAATGACCATTATACCTCGAGTTAATATATACAGTATATTTTTAAATGAAAAGATACACCAGATCCGCTCCGCCGCCGTTCCTCCGCCGAAAATCCACTGGATCTTTGGCCTTCATCTCCTCAGCCTCTCGTTTGCTAAAACCTCATCTCATCTCCTCCCCTCCAGAATTTTTTGATGAATTTTTTGCTGGCCTCATGGTGCTATCGCCGCTCTAGAAACTCTTATCTCCTCTCCTCTCCTTCAGTACTCCGCCGCCACTTCACCACCCTCTTCACCTCTCCTCCACAACCTCTCATAATCCGTTTCACCACCACTCATCTTCTCAGCCTCCCGTAATCCGCTCTACCACCCCCATCTCCACTCCTTCCAGCCTCCAGGCCCCGACGAATTCGCCACCGACGCGTTCACCACCCAGCCTCCAGCTTCCGATGAGCTTCAAACTGGGGAGGAATTCAAAGCTTCAATTGACTATTTGGGGAGGTACCGGGACAATTTGAGTGACGGCGATGGAG
>JAULKK010000011.1:7540613-7559452 GCA_032355705.1 Rubia peregrina | reverse complement strand
CCTTGTACAAGGAGTGGTTATGTGTTTTCTCGTTTGGGTCCGCCGGTGAACCAATAAGGGGGGTCATCCTCCGTGTCCTTAACTCAGCCAATCATCTCTACTCAAGGGGTGCAAGCCCTGAGTTCGGAAGCCAATAGGGTACACACAGAATCTGTACCAACCCAAAGGGGGCCCCCCTGAGGCCAACACTAGTCGTGGGGTTGCTCCGATTAGTATTCAATGTGACTCATCCAGCAGCGCAATCGAGATAACTGGGAAGGATAAAGATCCCGAGGAAGTTCCTCTATTTTGAAGGCCTAAAAAACCGGTAGCAGAACTATCGAGCTCGTCCCAGGTGTAAGGGACTGCTGATCCAAATGGGGAGGCACTGAATCTAATTAAGGGTTTCTTGACGTCCATAGCCCCCATCAAGTCCATAGTTATGAAGAATCCTTCTATCCCCTTAGAGGAGCTTCTCCTTCCTTAGCTTTCTTTAGCGTAGGCATGGTAGCCACATTTGTTGTATTGTACCGTAATGTTGTACTTTTTTCTTGAATGTATGTAGGGGATTCACTCCCTTTAATTGTAAGCCATTGTGCCATTTTGTATGACTGAATAAAAATGCCAGCCTTTTACTTTACTTAATGAGTATTTGTACACTTCTCAGGGGGCTTAGCCCTTTCAGCTTAGTTAGGTATCACAAATTTATCTTCTCTTTTTTTTCACTAAGGGACTTGATTCCCATTATACTAGAAATTGCTAGAAAATTTGGTGAATTGATACTAGAATCATCTTACAAAATTACAAGTTTCAATCCAGTTATAACAAAACAAATCCAAACACTTAGCAATTTAAACATTCATAAACATCCATCATTCAAATTCAACAAATCCAAATATTCAAAATCACACCACAATCCAAGTTTTGAAATACAGGTTCTTCAAACATATTAAACCACAATCCAAGTTTCTTCAAACATATTAAACTGATTTCTTTTGGGATTGCACAGCTTTGGACGATCCTTCTAGGCCATCCAATTCACCATCAGGATACAAATTAAAACTCGGGAGAGGTTGGTTCTGTGTCCTTCTCCTCCATTAGTTGCAAGCTTCATCAATCATAGCAAAGAACTTGTCATTCCACATCTCTTGTGAATCTTCTAACTCTTCCAGCTGAATGTGGGTTTTTGCACTAGTCCCTACACCTGGTTGTAAGTCGGGTAATGCCTCATCCACAACATCACTCTTCACCTTCTCCAATGTCTCAAACATATCAGTGGCAAAAACTTCAAAGTTACGCTTCACAATCATGAGAGTCTCATCATAAGCCTACATGGGAAAATTATCAATAAGTTTACATTGAAAACTAAACGCTGAAACACCTACACAAACATATTAAATACGCAAAGAAAGCATAATAAAACTAACTCATAAACAGTTCATACAAAACCCGAATAAAAGATTAAGAACTTTAACTAATCATACTGGAAGTAAAAAATATCAAATAATAAAACTAAACACCTAAACTCGCACATAAAAATCAAAAAATAAAATTTAAACTAAATACTTAAACACATAGAGAATCATCATAAAAGACAGAACTAGCACAACAATTACATAAGGTAAAAATTTTGAACACTTACATTCTTAGCAACACTTTTAATCATAGAATTGGTCAATATTCCCTCTGGGATTTTGAATCTCAGCTCCTTATCATCTCCAGGGATAGCATCAACAACCTTTTCCTTCCCAATCCGAGAAACTGGAGCTACAACTTCAGTTTGAACTGAAGGAGCTCCAATTTTAGCATGAGCCATATAACCATCTTTCACTTTTCCAGCAACACTGATTGGGTAGCCATCCTTCGCCATGATCGACCTGTCATAACCACCTCAAATTTCTAACAACCGCACTCTTTCCCTTAACTTTGCATCAGTCCAATGTTGGACTAGAGGAAGATATGTTAGCTGTAACACCCCACGGACAGGAAATCTATGCAAATACTCTATGAGAAGGACGAGGACACAAGCACTACAGTTATGGTATTCATCATTGCTTTTATACCTCATAATCATTAAAGCCATTTGATCTAATAAAAAACTACACCAATCGAGATTCTTAATCTCATTAAAATTCTCAACGGCTTCAAGGATTTTCATAGCTACCTTACCTGTAGATATATGAGCTAAAAAGTACGAAGAACATTAAATGACAAAAGGTTTTTTAAACTCATCACCACCATCTTTAAGCTGATTTATCCTTGTCAAAAGTAAGTGGATGGGTATATCATTTTCTATCTCCCTACCAAACCTAGCCTTATTGCTATCCCGTAATTTCATCCAGGAATTTCTTTTCTGCTCAAATTTCCTACCAGGATTTTGGGACAAGCACATGACATCATATACATCATCATCGGTAACAAAATACCTATCTACCCCAACAAGCTGAGCGTATGTAGACTAATTAAAATTACTGACTAATCATGGCACAATACCCGCAAAAAGTGCAATCTCCAATCTTAACTTCAATAAACTTCCAAAACCAATCGTCTCAACATCAGCCTTATGCTGATCAATGAGATTGGAGAAGAAATCTGTGACCTTTTTGTGTTGGCTTCCAGACATAAATTTCTTCGAAATCCTGGAAAAAAGCATATCACAGTAAGTTAGTAAATATTCAAACTATACACATGAATACCCAAACTAAGAGAATAAAAAACATGAAGTAATCATAGAATAATTGAAAAAAAGAAATTAATAAACAACCAAATCATAATAAAGTTTTTTTTAAAAGCAACCTATTGTATGATAAAACTAAACAGTTAAACACATATATTAAATATACAAGTACATGAACTATTCATGCTGAAACTATAAACAAAATTTATTAAACAATATAACTAATAACTAAAACCTTAAACTAACACATCAACAATTAAAATGTATACTTAAACAAAATACTGAAATACCATAATTAAAGGATAAAATACTTTAACTACTAAAATTCTAAACAATTCAAGTAATTATGCAAAAATTTAAAAACTGAAATATTCAAAATGAATGTCCACACGCATAAGGTAAAATAATAAGTACATAAACTAATACAACACACCTAGAACCATTAGCAAGCTCAAATTCAGCAATTTGATTAACTGTTGTGTCATTTCAGTGCCATCAATAAAACTCCCTGCTAAACGATGAGCAGGAACATTCCTTTTTGACACAGGTTCTCTAGCCACAACATCTCTGATGTCCTGTTTGCCCTTTCCTGCAACCGAAGATATTTTCGACGAACCACTTCCATCTCCAGCAACATGCTTAACGGGGATCTTCTCAGTAGGTTTATTCGCAACGGGTTTCTTCCATACGGGCTTCTTCGCTGCAGGCTCCTCTGCTGCAGGCTCCTCTGCATCAGGCTTCTTTGCAGCCGGCTTTTTCTATGTAGGCTCATTCACTGCAGGCTCATTCGCCGCGGGCTCCTCCGCATCATGCTTCTTTGAAGCAGGATTCTTAGTAGCGGGCTTCTTCGCATCCACCTTCTTCACATGCGGTTTCTTTCCATTCCCATCATAAATATTTTCTTTGCCATTTTCATTTGCAGCCACCACTGGAAGAGGCTCTTCAACAAAATTGTCATCATCAAGAAAATCTTTCAAAATGAGATACATATAATTATGATAACCTTTCAAAATCTTCTCAGTAGCCACCACTTTTATTTATTGCAATGAGATACATATAATTATGATAACCTTTCAAAATGAATCTCAACATATAAGTAGTTATTTTAAAAATAATTTGAATGAAATATTATAAAAATAATCAATTTTTATTGTATTCAATATTTAACTGTTTCTAACTAAATTAATTATTTCTCTTCATAATTCATATAATTTTCCTTGGATGACTAAATTTTAAATAAAACTTGATCTCAATATATTAGTTAATGATATCGCGCAATGCGCGATGATACTCCACTAGTAGTATGTGAAAATAAATTGAGAACATTTTGTAATTATGTCGAAACGTTTTGAAAATAATTTCCAAAAAAAATAAAAATTGTAATTTCGCTAAAAGTGGATACCAAAATTTGTCATTTTCTCCGAAAGAAAGCACAGGGAAACCAAATTAACAAAAAGCACTCGGTGACTCCGAAAAGAGAAACCAAATCCATCGACACCGTTCGTATCTCCGGCGGCTAAGCTGAAAGGTATGTGTAAGCCTAATTTCAATGATTCGACCTGTATATTCAATCAATCATGGGATGGAAGTCATCAATTTCTGGCGTCAAGCTTTCGCGTCTTCCCAATTCGTAGTTCGTATTGGTTTTCTGCATCAATCGTATGATGAAGTTGATGGGGATTTTTTTATCGGATGATAGTTTCTTTATTCATACGGTGGTTGCGTTCTGGCTTTGTGTGGTGCTCTTTTGTGATTTACCTGCTCTGATGATCGAGCTGCACAGATGTTTTTTCAGTAAAAAATTGGCAAAGTTTGGGCATAAATTTTTTCAATTGAAATCATGTGGAGTCTTATTGCATTCATAGGGGCACATCTTTGTAGTCAGATGTATTAACAATAAAACGTGTTTCATGGAGACATTGTTTGATTGGGACGGAGGAAGTAGTATACGGGTTTGTTCGGGCTTATGCTATTTGTTGTCTGAGCGCTCAGTGATTGTCCTTTTCCAAAGTTGCGAGTCTTGCGACTGATATTGTGCTGTATATATTATTGTCAGCAGGTTCTGATTTTTCCCCTTACTCCCTCCCCTCCTCATAGAAACAGGGCTCTTTATGTGGAATGACTTTTCTTACGTTTGTTTTGGTGGGCTAGTAAATTTTACATCTATTGCTGCCCTAGGCAAAGTGTCCGATTCCTAAAGATATTTGCCTTTATTCATATCTTTTAGTCGCGAATCACGATCCTTTTATTTATTTTATCTGGCCTACTTCTGAATAATATAGCTTCCATGGTTACAGCGTTTTCATGAAGTACACTGTTTGAGCAGCATGGTATTAGACTTGTTATGTAAATATTTTGTTTGAGTGGTTTCCACTGATATCTTGCATAATGCGGTAATCATACTATGGTGGTTAGTTTATCTTGATCTTGTTAGTTGTTCATAGACCTTTCAGCTTTGAGTATTCATCTAATCGTGACCTGGAGGTGAGCATTCTCCATTTTTTTGGATAAATTATTTTGCTGAGTTTCAACTTGAAGTCGTACATTGTCTCTTTCCTGCAACAGATCTCTTCTTTAAACATCTTCCTCTACTTGTTTAGTTTAACATAACTAGTCTCTGTTTGGCAGAGCTGTGCTTATAAGCGAATCTGACTTATTTTAAAAGCAGGGGGAGACCAACTTCTGCTTTTCCCCCAAAAATAGTTTCTGCTTTTCCCCCAAAAATAGCTTCTGCTTTCAAAATAAGCTGTTTTTAGCACTTTACCAAACACAAAAAAGTGTTTTGCTTATAAGCTCAGCAACTTAAAAGTTCTGCCAAACAGAGCCTTAGTATATTGATGCATAATGTATTAATACTCCATCTGTAATGGTGTTTTCTTACAACTGCAGCTCTTTCGTTAGTTGCGTGCACGTGTATTCTGCTCATCGAGAATGAGTTTGGTATCAAAGAGGTTGCTTTCATCCCAAGGTAGGACCCAAGCTCAACAACTTTGGCGCGCCTCCTTCTCTTCTGGAAGATCTCATGCCTCGGCTGGAACAATTATCAGCTCCCAACAGGGAGCTTCATCACCATTGATGGAAAAGTTTTCCTCAGTGGCATCTAGATCAGGATTTGCGCCTTTGCGCCCTCAAGGAAGAGATATCCGAGCCTTTTCTTCTGTTGCTTCTTCCCGAGGTGGTGGTGAATCTTCCGTGAAACTGGCAGCACGGGCCAGGGTTCTGACTTCAGCTTCACTACTCCCTCTGATGGCAGTCTACCACAAACTGATTGCGGCCTTCCCGCTAAATGTCGCTCTGTTTTCACATGTTCACCATGGGGTGGGACAGATTATGGCAGACTACGTTCACCATGAAATGACCCGCACCTTTGTCATGATCTCCTTGAGGCTGTTTCTCCTGATTGCTGCGAAAGATGTTTTTGTGTCTCTAGTCTTTTAGGATATCGATTTTCTTGCCAAAAAAATCAAAATAAGATCATGGACTTGCACCATGGACTTTTATCAATGCATGCTATCGTATATCACAATTGCATTTGTGATGATCCTGAATTGCCAACAGAATAATTGTTAAGGATTTATAGATTTTTGTTTGGATGTTGAAATGAGTTTTTAACTGCAGGCAGGTGCTTGGTGTATTTCTTTCTGATCTTTGCTATTGCTATTATCAGGATGAATCTCTAAAGACAAATATAAGATTGATGAAAAGGCAGCTAAACTACTTCTGAATCCTCTCTTTCCAATAAAAAAATTCGTTCTTTTAATGCAACCAGCACTCAAGGAAATCAGAGAGTTCTAAAAAACAAGGAAAATTTTATAACATGAAACAAACAAGAGTGTTATGCTTTTGACAATATATTGTCTAAATATATAGGTAGATCATGGATGTTTGCAGTATGAAGATAAGGTAGTCCTCTATAATGTCAGACAGAAAACTTCGACAACCATCTTGAAATGCCTGCAAGTCAGCGCAGATGATCCATTACGTGCGAAAGTAAATTTTCAACCTGCAACTAGTGTAACAGAAAGGGATGATACAAAAAGCCACAAGGGGGAGAGAAATTAATGCAGGCTTGCAAGAACCCACCGAAAGTGAAGCTGAAAAGGATGCAGCAGAACTTTCGGATAATGAGCGTGAAGCTGCAGAAATCAGAGATGACCAACATGCTACAGAAGGATAGGAGAGACTGTTGATAATAGCAGAGGAAAGATCACAGAATAGACAGGAAAGGTAGTAGATCCTAAAGAGACTCCCTCGGAACATGGAACCGAACATTCTGAGCAGACAGTATTAAGCTATTTGGAAATAGATAAACCACTCCAAGATGCAGTAGTGCATATTTCTGCCACCAACAAAAGCTCCTAACTTACACCAAAGACCAAACAATACCAAGCCACGCGATGTTTCTGCATTTTGTAACTCGTGTTAAGGTTATACAGTCCTGCATTGTGCCACATAATGCAAATAGATATAAGCTGATGAACATAAGAGTGGAAGGATACTATATAAACTGAAGCAATATAAACATGGACGCGTATTATATATCCCAACATTTTTTTTGCCTTATTTGTAGCCGGCAAACAGGTGAAGAAAGTTGTCGACATTTCCTTGGATGAAGCTTATCATTTAAAGAATTGAGTATCTCACACTGATCCAAGATCCTAAAAAGAGAACATTTGCTCACAATTTAACCATTCCATTTTAACGTCGCCCATACCTGCTGTCAGGTCCAGTGACGTTGATTGTACTTTTTGTCTGTCGACTTCACTTGTACCCTCCGTCTTCTTGATTATACCTGCAAGTTAAAGGGCGTTGCTGTTTGCACCAGGACCGTTTGAAACCTGAATCTCCTTGATCCTTCTTAATGGTCAAAAAGATCCAGCTGAGCTGAAAGCTCTTGGAAGAATTACTTCATTCAACAAAGGGCTTTCTAAAAGCATAGTAACATCACTTCCATTGATGGTCCAGTTCTGCCATGGTTTGATTACCAGTAGTCGTTACAAGAGCAAAAACCGTTTTTAAAACTATGGAAACGGTTCGAGTCTCTCACAACAATCTCCTTCTGCACCAGTTCCGAAGCCAATGTCATAAAGCTATGGCAATCTGGACAAATACGGATGTTCTTCATGATTTTAATGCAACCACCACTAACAGCATCACCATTCATCAAAGCAAATACCAAAGCCAGCTTCTCACTATGGTAGTACAGTTCCTCTTCCTTGCTCTCTTCTTCAACATCATGCAACGCGAAACTAGTTTCCGGAACATAGCCCATTTTCTTCAGTTTCTTAACCAGTTCATTGGTGTTAGCAATGATAGTATCTCCTAGAGGGTGTTCTCGACCCCCAGAGGCGAATTCATGTACCTGCTTTCCAATTTCAGTCCAGCTCAAACCGGTTTCCTTCTTGATCCCCAAACCTTCCATGCTCTTCCTGATTAAACGTGCTTCATTATAGCCACCCGAAGAGCAGTATAAGTTTGATATTAAAACATATCCAAGAGAGTTGTCGGGAACCAATTCTTGAAGTTTTGAAACACCAAAGTTGGCCAACTGAGTTTCACCATGTTTCCGACACGCACCAACCAAAGCACTCCAGACAACGCTGTCTGGCTCCATTGGCATTCCCTGTATGACCTTCTCAGCCTCATTGAGATGGCCCGCTCGCCCCAGAATGTCAACCATGGTGGCAAAGTGATCAAGTTGGGGAGCCACGCCATGTTTTGCAAGCATGGTGTCAAATATTTCAGTCCCTTCTTCCACCATTCCAGAATGGCTGCAAGCTGAGAGAATGGCAGTGAAAGTGGTGGCATCGGGTAGGACATCCATTCGCTTAAAAATGTCCAGCGCTTCCTTGCCTTGTCCTTGCAGCGCGTAAGCTTTTAAGATTGAGTTCCAAGAAACCACGTCCCTCTTACTCATTCCATCAAAAACTTTCCTGGCATGAAAAACTGAACCACACCGAGCAAATGCATGGATCAATGCATTCTGGAGCACAACCACGTGTGCACAACCGGCTTTAATTGCTTGACAGTACACGGCCATGGCTTGCGTGTCTGTCACAAATCTCCCGCAGGCTTTAAGTAAAGTAGAAAACACGTAACAATCTGGCCTCAAACCCTCTCTATGCAAACGATTCAAGAGTTGAAGGGCTTCTTCAGGATCTTTCTCAGCAAAAGCAGTCATGATCCCAGTCCACAGAACAATATCTCGAGAACCATTTGTCTCTGTAAACAACTGATAGCAGTCATCAACTTCTCCTCCAAGACGTGAATATGCATTCAGCAATGCCGTCACCACTGCAACATCAGAAATAAACCATGTCTTTATAGCGACACAATGCAGTTGAAAGCAACACTTCAGACCTGAAATTTTTTCATTTTCACTTCCTTTAAATGAAGAAACCAAGCTTACAAGCGTAGCACGGTCAAAGCCAACGCCATCTTTACACATTGCAATAAAATATGCAGTAGCCTTAAAGCATTCACCCTGTTCTTGAAATCCTGCAATCATTGCATTCCAAGTAACAATATTGTGAAATTCCATCCCATCGAAAACCTTCCAAGCCTCCTCATCATCAGCACTCCTCCAGTACATACTAATCAAAGCATTCGCAACATAAACGCACACGCAAAACCCAATTTTCAACGCGAATGCATGAACCTGCCGCCCACGAAAGCCATCACACGTCGACAAAACGCTAGTGAACGCAAAATCATTAGGTCTGCAATGAGACACCATCTCACAAAACATGCTAAAACACTCATCCACCTTCCCATGTTGAGCATAACCAGAAACCAGCGAAGTCCATGTCACGAAATTCCTATGAGGCATTTCATCAAACAGCTCCCGCGCTGTACCCAGTTCCCCGCATTTCGCATACATGTTGAGAAGATGGTTGCCAGTGTACAGATCAACCACGGCGGTGGGCCCACGGCGGAGCATCTGCCGGTGGAGGGCCCGGCCAATGTCGAGCCTACCGCGGCGAGCGCATTCTTGGAAAAGCTGTGCGTATGTCTGAGTACAGAAAGAAGAAACTGCAGCTTCAAATTGGTCACTGCCCAGAAGAAAGCTGACATTTTCAAACGTGAGTTTGAATTGTGAGATGGCGGGAGAGCTATTGACCGTTGATAAACTACGCTTCAATGGCTTCCAAAATGTGTTTTTCATAGTTCCCAAATTCTTGATCATGGGTTATTGCACATTTTTTTAAGGAATTAAAAGAAAATGGCTTGGCTTTTGACTTTTGATCACACACAAGTCTACTTTCTTGAGCATGCTTCATGCGTTGAAGAAATTCTTCCGAGTTTATGCAGAAGAATTTGGTGAATACGAGCTGACGAAAATTAGTTAATTAAAGCTAACTAGAGGCAAATTAATTAATCTATGTTATGTTTGATGAAAAGCCATTGATGTCAAACATATACTATTTGAGAACACTAAATTTTTTGGCGCATTTTGGAAATAATAGGTGAACTTTTATATTGATAGTTATATACTACTTCCGTTCCAAAATAAACCGTAAATATTTTTTTTAGTTTTTATCAAGTTTTTAAAGTTATATTTGACCATAAGCAACTTTAATTACATATATTAACGATGGAGTAGAAACCTTGATTACTCTCCCCCTGCACACATCAATCCAACCAAAAAATGATCGTTGGAGAAACTTTTACACTTGACCACAAAGTGTAGGTACGACAGGTCAGAAAGATCTCTATTTCGATTCATTTTCAGATATGTGGCTCCTCTTCGAAGATGAAGTCTAGGGTACATGATGTCACTTCTTATGATTTTAAGAAATCATTTGTTGGTGAAGAAGTGCAACTCTCTGGCGAGATGAACATCCTTTGTTATTGATTTTGATAGTATGTAGTTCCGTTCATGCTGATTTGATTAAATTGAATCAGATTGTGTCAGTTGGGTTACACATCAACAACAAAATAGCACCCCAAGTTAACTTGAGTATATCTCTGAAATCACCGCATAAATATTCTGATAGGCATTTATATTTTTAATGCCTTTGTGAAATTGGTATATCTCTAAACACATTATGCAATTGATCTATTAAATTTCAAGTGACTTCATCTCATTCAATTGTCAATGCGATTTTTTAACTCAAAGGTTTCACGTGATTTTTTAAGTAGTCCGATCATTCTAAAATATTAATACATGGGATGGAGACATCTTTAGTGAAAACACTATTAAAAGCTGGTTTAAACCAATATAAGTGGCAATTTTGTTGCCTTTTGATTCAAACAAAAAAAAGAAAGAGAAAAAGATTGGTGTTGCAATAAAAAGAAGTTATACGACCCAAATTATGATAGCCACAAAACTCAAGGACTCTCAGAATGAAATCTCAATTTTGCAATTAAGACGAAAAGTTAAAAAAAGAGTAAAGTCCCCTAAATTTTCTTGTTTAACGCACGTATATCGTTCAATTTTTTTTAAAGTGCACACATATAGTCATATACCCTTAGATCCTTGTTTGTGCAAACATACCCCTTAATTTTTCAAACGCTGATCTCCGATTATAGGGTTATATGTGCACTTTCAAAAAACTGGAAGAGTTATATGTGTACTTTTAAAAAACTGGGAGAGATATATGTGAACTTTAAAAAAACTTGAGGACATACGTGCACTAAAAAAAAATCGAGGGCATGAACGCAGTTTAGAAAAATGCAGAGGCCCATACAAAAAGTGGGCTTATATATTCGCTTCCAAAACCCCAACCCTCCTCGCGGCGTTCATTTAGAGTTCAGACTTTCTTCTCCTCCGGCCGTCATCCGCAGCTGTTCAGCAAGGTGATTTTTCTTCAAAAATCTGTAGTTTTTCTTCTGCGAATTCCTTCTTCTCAATCTTAGAGCAATCGTATAGTTCATATAGATCTGCGTGTAACGTTGAATTTGCTTATATACGACGTGAGTATAAGGGTTTACGGTTCTTGAAGGTAGACGGTCTGCAATGTATAAAATTATATGGGTGTGCGAAAGGATAGATTTTGTAGGGGCTTGATGTATAAGGTTTTTGTTTTTGTTGTTTTTGAATAAGTAGACATAGGATTATGACCTTTGTAAGCCTTTTGATTTGTGTTTCCTTGTGAAATTAGGTCATTTGAAACTTGACAAGATGCAGAACGAAGAGGGACAAAACATGGATCTCTACATCCCGAGGAAATGGTATGGTTTTGATATTGGTGTGTTATTTATGTTGATTTGGACGCATTGTGTATTGTTTTGTTTTACTTGTGTATGATTTTGTATTTTGGATTGTTGTTGTGGAACTGCAGCTCGGCCACTAACAGGCTGATCACTTCCAAGGATCATGCCTCGGTTCAGATCAACGTTGGACATTTGGATGAGAGGGGTGTTTACACTGGAAACTTCACCACCTTTGCTCTCTGTGGCTACATTCGTGCACAGGTATACACACTGTTCTTTGACAATGGAGTTGTCGGTTGGATGCTAGGTTGGATGCTATGTATACTTGTGATTTTGTGTTCTATCTTTGTTGGTTATGCTTGCATTATGTTGTACTTTCAAACTCTAATACGGTGTTATGTTATTCCTATGAATATTTTGATTGACTGTAGGTCAGTTCAATGCCACTTGGCTAAAACATTCTTTTACTAATTCTACTAATGCTCTTTACCCCTCTTCAGAAGAAATGGAATGTGAATGACCAGCACTGCATCTTGAATATGCTGGTGTATTGCCTATTGTCTTACTTGCCTTGCTTGTTAACCTGATTTCATTTTAAATGACAATACTAAGGCAGTTTATATGTTTATAAATGCATTTTGATTGAATAATACAATGTTGTTATTTGGTTCAATCTAGCCGTAACTGATTTCATGGTGGGATTGCGACCTAGTTTTATCTTGATTATGGTGACACATTTGGGTTCAGTTTTATCTTATTGTCACATTTGCTATGACAATTTGTTTGTGCCTGAATTAATGGTTGATATGTTTTTACTGGAGGTATTAGGCTTAACTGGATTTGATGTTTATTGATCTAGCTGATTCCATATTGTCTAATACTAATGACCTAGTTTCATTCTTATGCCTACCTACATTTCTTCTTATTTTGGTTTGGTTATTGATCCTAGTATGTATGATTTGGTCTTGCTTCAGGGTGATGCTGACAGTGCCCTTGATCGCCTCTGGCAAAAGAAGAAAGTTGAAGTCCGTCAACAGTAGATTGAGTACGCTAAGGAGATGTATTGATTCAAGGACCAGTAGTTCTATAGACAATTTTCTACTTACGAACATGAATGTTATCTGGCCAGATTATGTGCAATTGTGTGACATGGCTTTTCTCGAATGAGTAATCTTTTTAAGCTTTGGATCTATATTATTGTTCAAAAAACAAAGATTTCCTGCTTTTTATTAAACCAATACTAGAGAAATTTAGCAGATAAAGCTATTAACATTACATTTATATTCAGGATCGGACCATTTGCGCATCAAACTTGCAGAAGATCTTGATACCTGCACTTGGCTTTCATCCCGAGGTAGTTGACGGGAACCAAACAAGAACTCCTTTTCAAAGAGGTCTTTCTTGAGAATTAAACCTCTACAAAACTCCAAAAGAAAGGAAAGCCAAATCAAAACATAGAGCTTAATCAAAATTATCAATGCCGCAAAACAAATAAGCACATAAACTGAATACAATTCCATCTCCATCATATAAGCTATACTTTGAATTATTTAATGGAAGTCAATAACGATCCACACACCAAAATTAGCTCACTCAAAGCACAACACCACCACCAAACCATCAAACCACCAAACCAGGTTTTCACATAATACGATAACGGCCAAAAACTGCTTAAAACTTTAAATCTAGTTGATGCTATTTAAAACTTTAAACCAGGTTATCACTAATTCAAGAAAGTTAAAGAATCAATAACCAACCTGCAAACACAAGCCTTCTGGAGGTCTCCTGATGCAGCAGCAACTCACCGATACAAGCAAACACCATTGTAAAGTCATATACATCTCATGGATTAATATGTTGACATTTGTGAACTAGTAATTAAAGAAGAAAAACATTTCATGTTGGAATATACCGTGCAAGTTCAGATTTGCAATTAGAATATTGAGTTGGATTTGATTTATGGAAACTTGGAGATTACGTAATACAACCGTGAAGAACCATAATGGAATTATGGAAAATACCCTATATTTATGGAATTGGATTTATGGAATATTATGGGATATTTGAGAAAAAGTAAATCCTTTTATTTCTGGAATTCAGATATGCTTTAATAGCAGATAAGAAATAGGAATATTATGGGTATAATTATGGAGCAATTTTGATCTGCCATTGGACTATAAATAGAGGACATTATACGGCTGCAGGTGGGATGAATTAATTGAGAAAATTTGCATTCAAATTTCTATCTTTCGAGAGCCTTGCAAGAACCAGAAACTACATGTTCCAACATACACGACCTGTTGTTCAAAGTTCAGAACGTATGCCTTAATTTCTCGAGAGAATGAGATCTAGCGTCGATGAATTTCGAGGTCAGAGGGAGTCTGATCAAGGAGGATTGATAGCAAGAGGAGCTTGCAAAATCCACACTTTGTAATTAGAAGATAAATATAGTTGTATGGTGTACTTTGTACTATATCTCTGATTAGTGAATTTATTCTGAACTGGGCCAAGCTCCGCAGATGTAGGTGGATGTCACCGAACTACGTTACCAAGTTGTGTGTCTCTTGCATTATTTACTTTACATACTTGGTTAAGTTAGACTATGTTGGAACATAGGATTACTAGTTAAGCTAAAATGGTAAAACCAATTTTTCATGGTGTTTCGATTTTGGCCTAGTAATGCATGAAACCCGATTCAACACTCCCAACCCTTCCTCAGTTCCTCTGAAATCCACTTGCCGGAAGTACCACCGGAATACGTTGCTCTGCAATCTCCACCATTGATGGAGAAAGGAGAATTTGTGCTACCTTAACTGGAGAATTCGCGCATCACGTCTGTCACAGAATAGATCAATGCAAACTACTTTGGCTTCAAGCTCAATCACTAAAGGGGAGAATTTAGTTTCACCCTCAATCTACTCTTCTTCCTTGGGAAGCAGCATCCACACATCATCGACATTGTCATGGATTGTCAAACTCATTTTGGAGCACGTCATCATAAATTGTTGGGAAATGTCATCGCGATTTCGAGAAAAACCCATCATGAAAAACTAGATCCAGTCCGTTGAGCTGTCGTCGCGGATGAACTAGTTTCTATGCGAGAACGGCGAAGGTGATCGTGCAACCAAGCATCACGAACGGAACGACACCGGAGAGGGGAAAGAAATCGTCGGAGAAGGTGAAAGAATGAGGAGATGGTTGAAGAAGACATATGTTTTCTATTTTCTTGGCTATTTGCAAATTAGCCCCTAAACTTATGTTAGGTTTTGATAAAATACCCCTAAAATCAAAGTATTAGCCATTTTGCCCCCGAATTTAAAACCTTACTATTATTATATTTTCCCATTCTCTCTTAGGTCCCTGGTCTCACCATGAGACGGTCTCGCAGGAGACGGACTCTGTTTTATAAGGATAACAAAGTGATTTTATGGTTCCAGCAATGGCTTTAGACATTGTTTCACCCATCAAAATATATTGCAATCTTAAAAGGTGAAATTAGTATAGGGGGAAGTAGAATCGATCCCAGGAGAAACAGATCAAGTGTTATGATAAAAATACCTACTAATAAAAACTTTTCGATGTAGTCACCATGCCTTAATTTCCAAAAACTTGTTATAACTAATTATTCAAAATTAAAAAATGAATATAAAAATTAGAGAAGAAAATATATAAGAAGGAAACCGTCTCAAAATAACTCATATTAGTTCAACATCATTCCTCATCGCAAGGTGAAATAATTCTCGTGCATCTGTCCGTTATAGGAGTGGTTGCTAAACCATCCTAATTATTCTTAACTTTTTGATAGTTGAATAATATTCAATTAAACAATTAATTCTCTTAAAAGATGTCCCTAGAAAATATTCCCTAAACCATATACACACCTCAATAGCATTAGTATTGAAAAGAATCTGATACAACAATTACTCAAGTATTTGAAAGTAATTTTGCACACGTAATATCCCTATCTTGTTATTACAATCTATATCAGGTATCCATTTTTAACAAGAACTTGCAACTTACTAATCCGTTCCAACGATTAAGTACTGGTGGAATTATTAAGCATTATCCTAATAATATGAAGAATTTTTAAATTAATCAAGAACAAGTATATTCACATAAAAATTAATTACTCCATCTATCCCAGTTTAAGCTACAATTTTACTATTTGACAAGTCAATGTTGTCAAACTTTGGCCACGTATTTGGCCACATATGATAATAATATTATCATACGTGATATTATTGGATTCGTCGTAATAACTGGTTTCTAAATATTAACTTTTTATTTTTGTTTTGTTATTATGCGTAGTTAAACGGTCAAACATGTTTCTTGAATACTGTTAAAGATTCTATGCAACTTAAATTGGGACGGGGGAGTATAACATTTATAGCTGAAATTTGCATGATTGAAAGTGGCGAATTAATCTGAAGAAGAAAGGAAAAGAAGAAATGGGAGAAGAGAGAGAAATGGGAGGATAAATATGAAGAAATAACCATCCCACACATTTCAACTTGTGAGCCACTGTTGATAATTGCAATTACCGTCCTTCAAGTTTTCTTCATTTTTTTAAAAAAAGAACCCCCGTCCAATTCATAAGTTTTTAAGAAGAAGCACATGCCAGTGTTGCGGAGAAGAAGAAGAAGAAGAAGTCTACACAGCATTGCACAAGGCCATCCGCGAAGAAGAGAAGAAGAGAAAAAGAGAAGGGTCGTCGGCGTTGGTGAGGGTGGGTGGTTAAAGAAGAACGGGAGAAGAGGGAGTTGAGAACGGGAGATGAAGAAGAAGGAGGAGGAGGAGGTGAGGGTGGGAGCATAGTAGTGATTTCAGAATTTTTGTTTTTTAAAGAGTGGAAAAACAGACTTTTCACTGAATTTCAACCAAAAATTGCCAGAAGAGTTAGTTTTGCATTTTTACTAATTATTTAGGTTATATTAGTATTTTCGAATATCAGAGGGTTATATTGTCACTTATGTCAGATATGTAGGGTTGTATTAGCACTTTTCTTTAGTTTAATTATAAATTTGTCTCTTAAATACATTTATAACCATAACTTTTGGCAGAAAGTGTCAATATAACCATGCAATCTCAGAATGTGTCAATCTAACCCTAACTAATTATTATATGTGTCAATTTACCCCTAGCTTTTGAAAAAATTGTGTCGATATAGCCAAACTCCCTAATTCCGGTGTTGACCCATGACATTCCGGCAATGACAAAAAGTGAAATGACATAAATACCCTTAACAAAGAAGCTAAAAATTAATACTCATAATACCCTTGTGACATGGCAGCTTATAGATTTTTTTCTTCTTCACCACTGCTGCTCCATCGGGATCATCGCCGCTCAGCCCCTACCGTTCCACCGGAAACCACCACTGTCACTCCGCTGGAAACACCACCGCTCCGCCAAAAAAATCACAGCTCAGCCTTCATCAACCCACACCACCGCTCACCAACCACCGCCACCCGCTAGCAAACCTCACCTCCTACCACCCACTTGCTCACCCACCGCCGCCGCTTACCCACTGCCGACATTGCAAACCCTACACGCTGCCACCGCAAACCCCGCCCATTTAGCCTCACCATCCGCTACGCCGGCAACCATTGTCGCAAACCCTACCCTCCACCAATGCAAACATTACCTGCCACCCGCTAGCTTCGGCAACCACACCTCCCCGCCACCCGTTTCGCTGACCACCGAGAACGGAGGAAGAAAAATGGAAGTGGTGGAAAGAAAGAGGAAATAAGAGGAAATAGAAAGAAGAAAGGTGGAAGCAGAGAAGAAAAGGGAAGCGGAGGAAAGAGGAAGCAAGGGAGAAATGGAAAAGTGGAGGAAAGAAAGGAGAAAGAAGGGTAGATTCATCTTTTAACATTTTTTTTGACAAGGGTAAAATGGTCTATTCAACAAAATTTGGCCATCAAATGGTTAAGTCAGCGTAGTCAAGGATTATTGTGGCACTTTCTGATATTTCATGGTTATATTGACACTTTAACCAAAAGTCGAAGTCATTTTAACATTTAACTAAATTATTATTTTTTATTTGAGAATATCACACCAAGAGCACTCATTCTTCTTCACTTCTCTTTCATTCTTGTTCCATTTTTAAAATTCTAATAATCATTTTATAAATTGACAAAGTTTTGGGAAAGACTGTCTTTTCATAAGCTTTGAGAAATACCATCTTTCCATAAGTTTTTGGAAAGACGGGGTTTCATTAGAAATATAGAAACTCGGGGATTAAATAGCAAATTTTGAAGAAAGTGTAAGTCATGCGCCATATATCTATATATATAAGATTTCCCTTTTATTTTCGTTTAGTTTCCATTTTAAACCGCCTGAAATTCTCTCTCTACTTTTTCTCTTCTTCTTCGTCGAAATTCTCTTCTACTAGGTTTTTCGATCGAGATTTCTACCCAAAATTTACCATTCATTTTTTCGCTACGGCATTCCTTTGTGTTTGCCATAGGTTATTTTCTACTTTTTAGCTGGTTTGTTGTTTTAAAGGTTTTTATGTTCGTATTTTTGGGGTTTTGTTTTGGATGTTATTTTTCTTCTATGTTATTGCAACGAAATGGTGAAGAAGAAGGATATATCCGTTGATAGTGTTGAGAATGATGAAGATGACGTTTATTTGTTTATTTTTTGTTGTTAAATTGTATTTTTGTTGTCAAATGTTGAATGCTTTGCTTTAATTTGCCTTATAACCGATTTTTTAATTTTATTGTTGTGATGATGTTACCGTTTTTTATGTTTCCCCCAATTTACTAGATCTACGGTTTAGAATATATTTTAATAGCTTGGGTTTTTATTGGAAGATACTATGAGTTTATATTTTCTGTTTACATGAAAATCTGTTTGGTGTTAAAATGATGATTTGGTGTTTATAGCTTTGGTGTTTACATGAATTTGTAAAGTTTGTTGACTTGTTTTCAGTAGACCGTTCAATAGAGTTGGGCATTGCTATATCACGCCCTGTATTTTACTGTATACGCCCTGTATTTATACCTTATAAATACAAAATGTATTA
>JAULKK010000011.1:7516278-7528240 GCA_032355705.1 Rubia peregrina | reverse complement strand
ATTTTTGCACTAAAAATTATCTGAGGGTTATATTGGCACTTATGTCAAGTAAGTAGGGTTATATTGGCACTTTACCCACTATTCATTTTCAAAATATACCGTCTGATATCCCCGTAAACATACCTAAATTAAACAAGAGTAAAGTGCTAAAATAACCCTGTCTTTAGGCTGGAAGTTTCAAAATAACCTTTGATCATGTTGACTTTTTAGTCAATCGGTTTTCTATCAGATTTTGTTGAATGCCATTTTGCCCTTTGTAAAATAAAGGAAAATATAAAAACGTGAAAAGATAATCTTGCCTTTCACCCATTTTCTCTTATTCTCCTCTGTTTTCTTCCTTTTTCTTCTCCTCTGCTTTCTTACCTTTTCTTCCTTAGGTCATCTTCGCGTCCTGCTCGTAGTCTCAATTTCCCGGCGCTTGGCTGAGCGGCGCCGGGATCTGAGCGGCGGGCGAAGATCTTGTTTTTGCCCTTCCAGCTCATATTAATTAGCAGTGGAGGCATCGACGATGATATGTTCTTCTTCTTCATTGTGTTCGATGCGGTGTGGGGCGGTGCAGAGCGGAGCAATAGGGGCTGGGGTTCCGCGACGTGGGTGCGCAACAGTGGTGTTGGTGTTGTTTAATTGGGGCTAGAGTTCCACAACGGGGTGGGTATCATTTGGGGCTATGGTTCCGGAGATGGGGTGGCGGTGGTCTTCGTCGGCAAGGGGGTGGCGCCCCAGAACGAAGGGTTTTGACAGCGGTGGTGTGGTGATTCGGTGGTGGGCAAGGGCGGAAGGAGAGTTGGGGTGTAGAGAAGGTGAGGGAAGAAGTGGTGAATTGCAGCGGGTGACAGTGGAGAATTCCGACTAAGGTGGCGGTAGATTCAGGTACTCTACCCTTCGTTCTAGGGTTTCAACGGCGGCGGCGGCTGCTTGGTGATTCGGTGGTGGTCGAGGGCGGAATGAGAGTTGGAGTGTAGAGAAGGTGAGGGAAGAAGTTGTGAAGGGCAGTGGTGGGTGAAGGGGAAGGGGTGTCGATGTGGTGAATTGCAGCGGGCGACATTGGAGAATTTCGACTAAGGTGGGAAAGATTCAGGTGACGGTGGCGGATTCCGGCAACGGTGGCAGACTCCGGCAGCGATGCATCCGTGGTCTCGGCGGAGCAACATCAGGGAAGAAGATGAAGGGCATTTTTGGCATCATTTTTTTAGAATTTTAGTTAAGGGTATTTCCGTCATTTCATATCTTGCTATTGCCAGAATTGAGAGGGCAATGCCGGAAATAGGGATTTTGGGTATATCGGCACTTATCTTTAGACAGTTAGGGTTAGATTGACACATACAATAATTAGTTAGAGTTATATTGGCACTTTCTAAAATTGCAGAGTTATATTGACACTTTTAACCTAAAGTTAGACTTATAAATGTATTTATTCATGATTGATCCATTATTAGTCGCGTTGACATAAGACTTAAACATAAAATTAAATAGTAAGACGTGCAAGCATGACAAATGTAGACATATCATTATTGCCGAACCGATCTCCCTAACTACTTTGTAAACGAATCTTTAAGAATCGGAAGCAGAAACAGGTGTGTTGTATTTTAATCGTAGAATTCAGGTTGAGACATGTCCAATCATAAAGTCGGAGATGATGTCATGGATCCAAATGAGATTTCAAAGAATATAAAAACTGCACCTTTGCCAAATTCCCCCCAATATTTTTTGTCAATAAAGTCGGTCCTTAAATGTGTTTTCCATTTGGGCTTCCAACCAATTTTGTTTGAAATTAACACTATATATACCTCTCACTGCACTTACAACTCACCACCCACTTCCTCTCTGCGATTTCCTGTCCAGAATACTGCCGCCCCTCGCGCTTACACAGGTAAATCACGTGATCCCACCTTCAAAATTGAATCTTTCTGGTTCTTACGGAAGAAAATTCATGGTTTTTGGAGTGTTCTTGATTGGTGTTTATTGGGCAGATCACATACACGTGCATGTATAGATGGTGTGTTTTAATGGGTTCTTGATCCCAGCAATCTGTGAATGAATTCCAGCATTCTGGATCTGTGTATCTAGTTAGGAAGCTTAGCTTTGTTGTTGACTGCAAATGGTTCTGAAATGTTGTGATCGTTGTTGTTCAATCTGGAGTTTTGTTGAATCTCACTCATGCTGAAGCTTTTCGGTTATTTCGGTTTGTTTCATTGGTTACAATTTCGAAAAGGTTTCTCGGGAATTCCTAAGTTTGGTGCTCTAGAGGGATTTGTATGGCTGGATTTAAGTGATTTTTTTCTTCTAGATTGTGCTCCGGAGGGTTTTATGAATGGTTTTATATGATTTTGAATTGACAGGGTTTTATGAATGGTTTTATATGATTTTGAATTGACACAGGAGTATTTGAATAAATTTGTTCGATCAAATGGCTCCTACTGCAGCATCAGAGAGCTCAATAAAACCAACAGGTAATACTTTGTTACCATTCTGGAATATTTCTTCTTTCTGATGCATTCCTATGGAGAAATCTGTGGATGATGACTCGATAAGCACCAATTACTATCTGTTTTATGCAGTTGATGTGCATTCTTTTATCACTTCCTGTAGCTTTCTGTTCTTGAGTTACACTGTTGTTTTTCAAAAGCATTGCTTTGAATATTTGCTTTCTGATTTTGGTGAACATTGATGGATTTGTTTCCTGTCTATTTTTAGGTTCCGTATTACTTTTAATATGCATAAAACCGCGAGTCATTGCAAATTCTTGTGAAATGATTTGTGAGAAAGCCGTAGTTTTACATTTTGTGTTTCTTATAGCTGTTCAGGATTCTACTTTATTACTGAAAATAAAAGCTAGTGTAAGATCCTTTTGTCAGCAGAATATCAAACCTAAAAAATTTCAAAATCATGTACAGTATTGGTTTTACCTCTGGAAAGGCAATGATCCCTTGTGAGTTAGGATGCGTGATTTTTGTTCATTCAGGATAGAGCAACTCTATTGCAATAGATTAGAGATTGTTTTTTCACTTCTCAATTCATCTCATATTTTGTGCAGATGTTTGCATTGTAGGTGTTGCCCGTACCCCAATGGGTGGTTTCCTGGGCACACTTTCATCTTTACCAGCAACCAAGCTTGGATCTATAGCCATCAAGGGTAAATCCTATTATTTTCTTTTTGTTATAATTTATGCATATAAAATCTGTGCTTAATGATTTTATGCACTTTACCTACGACTCACTCTATTTGCATGCTGACTACAGGTGCACTCAAGAGGGCAAAGGTTGATCCATCCCTCGTGCAAGAAGTTTTCTTTGGAAATGTTCTCAGCGCAAATCTGGGGCAGGCTCCAGCTAGGCA
The DNA here is from genome assembly GCA_032355705.1 of Rubia peregrina. Lineage (NCBI taxonomy): Eukaryota > Viridiplantae > Streptophyta > Magnoliopsida > Gentianales > Rubiaceae > Rubia > Rubia peregrina. The sequence continues at coordinate 7,524,903 of JAULKK010000011.1, read as the reverse complement.
GGCAGCAATCGGTGCCGGGATCTCAAATTCAGTTGTTTGTACTACCATTAATAAAGTTTGTGCCTCTGGGATGAAAGGTGTCTATTTCATATAAAGTAGTGATTCGTTTAATCTGAAATTTTTCTTTGCACGTATTGTTTACGAAGTTCTTGTTTAAATTAACAATTCTTTTCCGTTTTTGTCATTTGTGCCATTGCAGCAACCATGCTTGCAGCACAGAGTATCCAGTTGGGCATTAATGATATTGTTGTAGCTGGTGGTATGGAAAGCATGTCAAATGTTCCCAAATACATCGCAGAAGCAAGGTTGGTTAAGAAAGTATCTTATCTTGACTACAAGTTTGTTGTTTTTGGGTTCAAGATATAGTTTTCTTGTCCGCAGACTGGTAATTGGTTAACTAAGAGGTACACTTTCATCACATGTTAATCTATTTAGGTTTTTTATACTATCTGTAGGAAGGGATCTCGACTTGGACATGACACACTTGTGGATGGAATGTTAAAAGATGGACTATGGGATGTTTATAATGATCAAGGAATGGGAGTTTGTGCTGAATTGTGTGCTGAAAATCACAGCATAACTAGAGATCAACAGGTTTGTTTGCACATATTTAATCAAATTTTTTGCAACGCTATAATCTCACCCTTATATTACTTTAATTTTTGTAACCCACTGTTTCTCATTGACTACTCGTCCTATAGTATTAGATAGAAAAAGAAAAATTCAGCTGTGACCCTTTATGGAAACTTGATCTTTATTTCTCTACTGCCTTTTTGCTTATAAGATGAAAATGTCCAGATAGGGAGTCATTCTAATGAATGTTGATTTTTGCAGGATGATTATGCAATTCAGAGCTTTGAGCGTGGCATTGCTGCTCAAACTGCCAGTGCCTTCTCATGGGAGATTGTGCCTGTAAGATAACATGGATTATATTTTCTCTAAGGAGATATCGTTGTGAAAGATCTTCGTAATCATAATTTTGTATAATACAGGTTGAAGTGTCTGGTGGAAGAGGCAAGCCCTCTACTACAGTTGATAAAGATGAAGGCCTTGGAAAAGTGAGTATCATCTGTTCGCATTAGGAATTATCAAAACAGATTCACATCGAAAGATTCCGTGTACATTTTTTTTCTCTTTATATCTTAAAACAAACTTGTTTGCTTGTGTCTTCATGGCTGCAATGCGATACTAATATTCCTCGGCCACACTTTCTGCAGTTCGATGCTGCAAAGTTAAGGAAGCTTCGTCCTAGCTTCAAGGAAACTGGAGGCAGTGTTACCGCAGGGAATGCTTCCAGCATTAGGTTAGTTAAAAATTATAATCCGCATAATTTCTTTTATGAACTAGCGCATTTAGTTGGGAAGACAAAAATTGGTTTTGGCGAAGGGAATTAACTTAAATAAAAACCTCAAAGATGATGGTACAAGGATATGAAGCTTTTGGAAATGTAGTTCATTTTTCATGACAGAACATGGCCATGAAATGCCAATAATGGCTTTCTTACGCCTGAAATATTCCATTTCAGTGATGGTGCTGCCGCTCTAGTCTTGGTTAGCGGAAAGAAGGCTGTTGAGCTTGGGCTAGACGTTATTGCAAAGATAACAGGATATGCTGATGCTGCACAGGTACACGAGGGACCTTGTAATGCGTATAATGGTCTATGATATAAAATGTTTGAGAAAGACTTGGATTGATATGATAAAGAAAAAGATGCTATATTTAAATACATGCAATACAATTTTTCAAAAAAAAATAAAAATATATACAATACTATGTGCCTTGATTCTTGGCCAAACACAATGGCGAGATAAGTGCTTTGTAGTTGTTGATGTGCTCGATTATACTGGGGTGTGGCCTTGCATTTTAACCTTTTAAAATGTAACTAACTGCACTTTGCAGGCACCAGAGTTATTCACAACAGCGCCTGCTCTAGCAATTCCAAAAGCTATTTCAAATGCTGGCCTTGAGGCCTCAAAGATTGATTTCTATGAAATCAATGAAGCTTTTGCGGTAAGTTATAAAAACCCAGTCTGTTGAAAGATTAAACATCCCAATGATAAGGTATACACGTTTTGACGTCCACAATTGTGACGTGCAGGTTGTGGCTCTTGCAAACCAGAAGCTTCTCGGGCTTAATCCCGTGAGTTCTTCAAATTCCTCTTCTTTTTTTTGTAATTTCTTATGCTTGTGCTTGAGCTTGAGCATTTTCTCCGTGTTTCCTCAAATGCTTTGTTAATTTCACTTACGCTGTTGTGTTAAATCTTTATTTACCCTTGAAATACCATTATGAACTCCATGGATCATGTTCACGTATTCAGTTCTCTGTTTATATATCCCTGATAATTTTCCGTTGCCTTCGTTTTACCTCTCTGTCTACTGATTTGGGCTCAATAACACAATTTGAGAGCTTCAAAATACTTCAAGTTAGTCTTATGTCTACTCTTCCAAAATAAACCATTCTTGGTGATATACTGTTTGTTGAAATTTGAAAATTTTAGTATCCATGGCATTTTAAACCGGTCTTGTGTATCTTTTTCTTTAAGTAATTCATCAAGTTTGCCCGTTTTCTTCTATTTCTCATGGCCCCTTCTTCTTTCTGCAGGAAAAGGTCAATGTTCATGGAGGAGCTGTATCACTGGGGCATCCTCTTGGGTGCAGTGGCGCCCGTATCTTAGTCACACTTTTGGGGGTATGTTGCCATTTTCATTGTATTACTTGTGATGTATTAAGTTCACGGATCACGATTTCTCGAACCTTGAGAAGCAAGAAAAGTGAGGGCTGGAGATGCCGTTTTCGGGTGCTCATTTGGGTTTCCTGTTTCTTGCAGGTTCTGAGGCACAAGGGCGGCAAAGTTGGCGTCGGAGGTGTTTGCAACGGAGGGGGTGGCGCATCAGCTCTAGTCCTAGAACTAGTGTAATTCCATTTTTCTGTGATTGTGTTAGAATGGAACAACATCAGTGCAGCTGGAACAACATTGAGTTCGCAGAAGATTTGTTGTAATGAGGGAGAAAGATGACTTAGTTTAAGGCCTAGGAGATGCTATAAGGGGTTGTCATGTGTGTGATTTCTTTTTTTTCACTTATACTTTACTATCAATAATGCAATTAATTAATTTTTGCAAAATAGTTGCTCCTTATTTACTTATGTTTATGCCAAGTGGTCAAGATGAATATAATTGATGCCTGCTTGATGTATGCATACAGGAATTACTGCTATTGTGCTAAGGTTATGTCTATCTTAAATGCAACTATTTCATTTGTTAAGGTTATGCCAAATTTGCTCAGAATCTTTTTCAAGTTCACCAATAAACATGTTTAACTGCAAATATGTGTAGTTACGGATAATAACAAAAAAAAAATTAATATTTAGAAACTACATGTTATGACGAACCTAAACATATCTCATACGATAAAATTATTGTTCATATTCCTATTCAAATATTGGTCAAAATTCGACAATCTTTAACTGAAAAAAGATTATGTATAAATTTGTCCGGGAAGGAGGGAGTAAATCTTTCTTCACAGGGCCAAGTCAAGTAGGAATATGCACCGAGAGTCCCAAGGGAGACGTGTCCTATTGTATTTCATCGACGAAGGCATGAGCAGACAAGATCCAGGCATAAGCCGATATGGGAAAAAAAGGAGCGGTGATAAAATGTAGTGAAACGGTACCGTTTGGACTTTGGGGGCTCATGAAATCAGGGCACGATCAGATCGGAAGCGGGGTGCAGAAGGAAGGATGAAGGATGAAGAAGTAATGGCGGTGGTAATCGGAGGGATGGTGCTCGACATTCATGCCATTCCTTCTCTTCCTCCCAATCCCGGGACTACTACTCCTGGAAGGGTACCTTCTTTCCCCCCAATTTTTTGGGGTTTTTTTTTGCTTCAGGCTGTTTCTGTGTTTGTTAGATTCATTTTTCCTTCCACCCATTCAGGTGGTTTACGCAGTAGGGGGTGTAGCAAGGAATGTTGCTGAGTGCATGTCCAAATTCGGAGCGAAACCGTACATGATAAGTGCTGTTGGAATCGACATGGCAGGTTTATAATCTTCATTTGGATTCGTTGGTACTCGGGCTTCGTATCTGTGTAGAGTCTGTTGATTTTGATACACTTCACTGTCTTTTTCCCGGTAAAGTGTTTTGTTTTCATTTCCTGGAGTTTTTCCAGTCTTGACAACTGCCAATGTGAATGAATATGAATATGGAGCTTTAATGCGTAAGCGTTTGAGTTTGATAATTTAGGCTTGTACATAGTAGTATGATTTACAGACAGACCACTGGAAGGCAGTTTTTCCCTGTTGTGTCCTACAGATTGAGTCGACTGAGCATGAACCTGGAGCTATGCAATTAATTCATGTCTCTGTAATTTGAATAAACTGATCTTGGAGTCAGTTTTCTTGATTACGTCGCGTCTTTTCTGACTTTGGGAGCATTTGGATGGAGTCATTATGAGCTGAACTTGATTCTCCTTCTGATGAAATCACTCAGCGTATAGTCTTCTGATTCAGGAAACTTGCTGTTGGAACAGTGGAAATCAGCTCAATTACTCACAGAAGGTAGCTTTCTTTAATATTCCGATCTGGAATGTCTTTCTTCGCTATGTTTATCTTTGAAAAATGATCCTGAAAATTTATTAAAATCTGGTAATCTGGAGATCAACTATGGGCATACATTTTCTTCCTCGTGAATAATGACATCCTTCTGATGCATTATGAGGCAGCGATCTGAAAATGAGCATCCACATTCAACTCTCTCCATGCTTTCATTTCCTCTATGTATATGATTTTAACCAAAAAAAATAGTTCGAATTCCTCCTGTAATTACCTCGGTTGCAATGGACTTAGCAGCAAGGCTTTTCTGTGATTCAGACCATTTGCTTCTGATTGTTAGGTATTCGAAGGCAACAAGATATTGAGACAGCTGTTGTATGCAACGTCTTTGATGCTGAAGGTGAATTGGCATCCGCCGTTGCCAGTGTAGGAGCGATTGTAAGTTGACTTTGTGAATCAAATGAATGACTTGCATTATTGAAAAATACGAGTACTTTTTTAACTGCTCTTTCTGTTTATGGAAGCAGGAAAAGTTTCTTACTCCTGAATGGATATTGAAGTTTAATTTCCAGATTCATTCTTCTCCTCTAATTATGGTTGATGCAAATTTAAGTTCTGCAAGTCTGGAAGCAACTTGTCAATGTATATTGGTGACTTGTATCTCTTACTTTTTTTCCTAATGGAATTTGATTCTTGAGAGCATATGATTTTAAGGGATTTTCTCCTTTTAAAAATTGTATATTCGTCTGACTAATGAGCTATGCGTATATATATCTTCAGTGGCAGCAAAATCAAACACGCCAGTGTGGTTTGAGCCGGTATCAGTTATAAAATCCAAAAAAGTTGCTTCAGTTGCCAAATATGTGAGTTTTCAGATTCTCTGCCTTACAGGAACAATCAGTTTCACTACTTTGGTGATGGGATCTTTCTTACCATAGAAACTAATTAGTCCAATAATGTGCGTTTGTTGTCTGTTTGTTTTCTTGATTATGTACATTCTAACTGAGGATAACTGATTCTTTAAACATTATGTTAAAACATAGTATTCTGCAACCTATAACTGGTTAAAGGCCGAAGTTTGACCTCATGAATACAATCCTTTTTTTCTGGATATATAGAACCAAATTTAGATAGTATCATTTTTTTTGAAGAAGTTTTGGCGCTAATCTGGGAGTTTCATAGGTGAGTTTTGCTTCACCAAATGAAGATGAGCTAATAGCCATGGCAAATGCTCTGTCTTCCGAGGATATATTTTCGCCAATTAGAAGACGGGATAAAGCTGTCAAGCTTTCCATTACAACTTTGTTTCAGACACTTAAGCCTGCAATTCATGTTTTGCTAGAGAGAGGAATAAAAGTTGTCGTTGTGACTCTTGGATCAGACGGGGTGTTCTTGTGCTGTAAAGAAAAGCACGATCTAAACAAGCTAGGCTTCAGCTTAAAGCAATCTAGTCATTTCAGCAGAGAGTTGTATGAAAGCGTCAATTCAAGCTGCAGCGGAAACTGGAATATGAGTGTTGCAAAGGGCAAGACTACCTTCGTTGCTGTACATTTTCCTGCACTTACTGCATCAGTGGTGAGGCTTACTGGAGCCGGGGATTGCTTGGTTGGCGGAACAGTAGCTTCCTTGTGTGCTGGTTTAGATGTGATGCAGAGTATTTCTGTCGGGATTGCAGCAGCAAAAGCTGCAGTCGAGGCAGAAAGCAACGTCCCTGTGAATTTTAGTTTAGCCAAAGTTGCAGGTATGCATCTCAGAATCAAACCTCTTTCCTCACATTTCACAGTTTATTCATTCATAACTTCAGTTACTGCCTGAATTTCCTTATTTGCAGATGATGCGAGATCCGTCTATTCTGGTGCCAGATTTGTAATTGGTTCTTCAAAGTTGTGACTTTCCTGAATGCATGTATGAAATTGTGCAACTTAGTATAACTTCTTTGGAATGCTAGAGATTCAAAGCCGAACAGACAGTTGAAGAAGGAAACTGAAGTGGAGTTTGAGCCCATTTAGTTACCCTCAATGTACCATAACAGGCATTCACATCAAGCTCCAGCACCAGCAAGATTCTCTGTACTATTGCATTAGAGAATGTTTGAGCCCTTCAGTTCTATGTTTAAACTAGAGAGGGCTTTGCTTCTTCCTGTCTAGTGTAGTATCAGTCGGCGTTTTATCGCGAATGGTAAGGATGACAATGTTGTGTTATACCGAATTGGTTTTCTTTTATTTTATGTTCTGACATGAGTTTATTTAAGTTCGTTTCGATGAACTCATTGATGTAAGCTCAAGATGTTGCAGGTTTTGTTATTTATCATCTGTATTGATGCAACAGCCAAATGCATTCCTAACTAGAAAGTAGAAACTCTAACATGAAGATCATCTGCTGTGCTTATGAGTGCTCAAATAGCATAATAACCTCATTATTTCAATTCAGTAGTTGATGCCAAACAGTAAACAGAAATACATAAACAATGATAAACCATTCAGGAAACAATGGTGACAGTTTCCACACAATACAGTTATATCAGAACAAAACTTGACCTGCAATGTGGATAGTTTTAGGAGCAAAATAATGATGATATTGCATAAACACAGAGCTCAAACATCAATGTCAGAATCAATTATTAGGACACAAAAGATCATCCGATATAAACTCAATTTCGCTATCTCAACAAGAAAACAACTACATCATCCAATAATCTATGCTCTATGTCTTTACAGTGTCGAAAATGTTGTTCTATTCTAACAAGACTCCATGGCACTGAAGATCTCATCCACATTGAAGAACTCATCATCTAGCTCCAGAAGTTCCCCGAATTTCCTGCAAACAGTCCCTCCGGGCGCTGCCATTTCTTCTTCAGCAACATTAATCACCATCTTTCCAGCTTCCTCTACGATTTCAAACATCAGCTGTAAATCCTCCACATTCTCCCATTGTACTATATCCTCCACAGGAGTGATTACCGGTGCAGGGGAAGAGGCAATGATTACCGGGGCAGGGGCAGGCTCCGGAACACTGATTTGCTTCTGCTTTTTTGAGGCCTGTCTGCTTCTAGCAACCTTTCCATCAGCCCAACTCTTGCTATCATCCCTTTTAATTTTACATATGACCTGATCTTGCCAATCAAAATCCTGGATTTCGGGGAATGCCTCGGGACGTATGGTGTATTCATAGATGGTCCATTGCCCCACAGTTGGCCGACCATCAGCCGACTCGAATGATAGAGTCCTGTAGTAACCAACAACAAGTTCGGGACGAGTAGATGAGCAGACCTCAGTCTGGGATCTGGTGGATTTCCAAGTTCCGCATCCGGCCTTCCTCTTTTTCTGAATATTATTGGACATCTGAGTCTTGCCCACATTCGAAATCTTGGAAAACAAGATCAAAGTGTGGGTGCTGGAGCCAGACTCCGACAGCCATTGGTACGGAGAGCAGCAGAATCTGAGCCATGGGTCGACATTATCTCCGTAAATGGTGGCCTCGAGAATCCCAGTGTTAGGATATGGAACTTTGCGTCTGAGTATATGACTCCTCAGGTGGAGGATCAACTCTTCATCGGTGGGCGAAAGGACCCTCCCACAGTAAGGCAGGGACCAATCCATCGAAAACTTGAAGAAATCTCGCAATCAAATTCAATTTCCAGTCGAAAACCCTAACTCTGGGGTCGAAGAAATTCAAGAAATGGAAGAAGACAACTGACCAAATGGAATGAAGGAAATTTCGCTTTCTGAGTCAGGTATGTGGGCAGAGTAAGTTCAACTGGAAATATGTGCGCAGGAAATGGACTGATTATGTATTTATAGAAGAAAGAAAGAAGAAGTTGGCGGAAGGGAAAAGGAAAATTTTCATCTCTGTCCAACGGAAAAAAACCGCCCCAGGCCCGACACAAATTCAAAATAAAACCAGAAGAAGAAGAAGCGCAAGGGAAAAAGGAAATTTTTGTAGAGTAACTAACTCAAAGTTTTTACAACGGAAAAAAGCTCCCAAGGCCCCACAAAGAGTGTCACTCACACAAAATTTATTCATTTTAAAAGTAGCGGAGTAGTATATTAATTAAAATATTAGAATGTACATTTTGTG
>JAULKK010000011.1:7499337-7513130 GCA_032355705.1 Rubia peregrina | reverse complement strand
TATATGTCAATGATGGATAGAAAGCTTGGAAGTATAAGTCAATTGCCCCCGAGACTTCGTAATACGATCTTAATCTCATTTTAGTTCTTGTATGCTTTAATAGTTAACTTGTCCTTGATTTGCTAACTTAGAAAACCAAACCCAAAACCCCCTTGTTTATGTGCTTATATATATGTATCTATATATCTAGCACAGTATTCTCTATTTTATGAGCGAACACTTGAAAATAACCCCTGTCTCTGTGGACGACCTCAACTTGCCACTAGATACTTAATTGTAGTTAGCACGCATTAGGGCTATAAATTATATCTTTGAGAGGTACGGCGATGACCTTCCAAAACACAAGAAAGTAATGAAGTCATTGTGACTGACGGAGGGGGTCTTCGGTAAGAAACTTCCCATGTTGTATGGTAACTTTAACTTACTCCACAATTATAAATTCCCATATTTTTTAAAATATTTTTTGCCAACCAAACAACTCAACTAAATCCAAAATCCCAGAAATTATTTTTACAATATAATTCAATGAAAACCATACGACCTCTAGAAAATCCTCTTCCGCGGAATTCTTGCAAATGCTGTCAATCTCTAACCTTAACTGAAAATCCAACCCAGACCGACAGTACCGAACTCAACCCACCAGACCCGAGAGATATCGACCCGACCTCAAATTTGACACGAGCGAAATCAACCAAAAACCCAATTTTGACCTGATTAATATCGACCCAAACCTCGATAATCTGGACCTGAACCAAACCAAAACCCAAACTAGCGATCAACCTGAACCCAACTCACCCGAAAATTCAGTTATATAATCCTACACATAATCAACCCAAACCCGATTTAGTTATAAAATGTCAAATGACATGTAATTTGAAACCAAGTCAATTTGAGTATGAGTCAAACTAATAAAAAAATAGATATATTTATGAGAATAAAGTAAGAATTTTATTTATTAAATATCAACAAATATGATTGCGTAAAGTCAACTTATAACGAATATAAATATACAAGGCTATGTAAAATTTGTACAAGTACAGTTAAGTTTATAAATCTAATGAATAATAGTTAAATAAACAGATGTGTAATTAGAATTAGAATTTTGAACTCTTATTATATAAAGTCGACTAAATATTGATTTAAAAATTAATTTGTGAAGGAATACATATATTAATAAATTAAAACTAAGCACAAAGTTTTATTTTAAACCGACTAACTGTTAGACATTGGTGTCATTTTATAATTAGTATAATTAAAACAGTAATTTTATATTTATTTTTATATATAAAAATGAGGTACACATAATTATGAAAATATTTAGAAAATAATTCTCAACATATAATAGATTATAATCCAACCTTAAAAATTATAAAATTATTTTTTATGATTGGTCTAACCGTTGATCTAATAGAAAACCTTCTCATAACTAAAAGTTACGCGTTACAAGGAAACAAAACTCAATAATAACGCAATTGTAACAATAATAGTTTTGAAAAATAACCTATACCAACCCGAATTTAATCAAGTAGCATAATAATCCAATCCAAAATTAACCAACCCAAAATATACCCAAATTGAATATGAAATCTTTAAAAAAATACTTTTACTGTAATTAAATCTTGTCTTTTAGATGGTAAATTACATATATGTATCCTAACTTTATAATTACAATCAAATTATATGCATTGTTTTTCCTGTAATCCTTCTTCAGTATCAATTTTAGATTAATTATATAGTATTCTTACGGATAAATACGTAATTTAAACTACTTTATTGTGTATATATATATATATATAATATTTGAGCGTTCTGGAAATATGTACTATATATACATTTCTTTTGTGCATATTTTAGATATCTGAATTCTTATACTAGTGAAATGAGCATTTAAAACAATTATAGTAAAAAAATAGTATGGGGATATGATATCCAAAGCTACCAAATTGTTTGAATTTGATTGATCTTATTGTTTGTAAATTCATTTATGATAACTCTATCAAGTATGAGACCGACCACCGTTAAAAAAAAGTAGAAACCGACCATTGTGATCTCTGTTACATGGTCGCCGACCACAATATTTATCTCTGTCGGCGATCAGTGTAATCTCATGACAGCAATGTTATAATCAGAATTCTTACATTTACATATTCTTTCGAAATCTTAATCTTCGAATAAAAAAATTTTAAAAAAATTATTCGCATCAAAATCCCCACTTTTCAAGATGACCGGTGGTTCGGAGTCGGGGACACGAAGTAATTTCATGGTGGTGCAAGTAGCAGAGCTCAGGCAGAAAGCACCGCTACAGAACCGGTGGTGGTACGCGATTTTGGATGTGGGAGAAGCCAAGAAACAGATTTTGTATTCTATACCCACCATTCTCACAAACCTTGCCTACTACATGATCCCTGTAATCTCTGTTATGTTCGCCGGCCATCTGGGAGAACTCGAACTCGCTGCTTCAACTCTAGCCAGTTCTTGGTCCAGCGTTAGCGGCCTAGCTCTCATGGTAAAAGAATTGTTGCATTTTGATCTCTGTGTTTTTTTTATGTCCCTTCATTTCAAAACTCATTTTCAGTTCATAAAAGTTGTTGATGATTAATACATGGGCTTATTTTGTTATAATTTTGTGTGTATTTTGTTGTTACTGATTTTCAGATGGGTTTGAGTGGTGCACTAGAGACATTGTGTGGACAATGCTATGGAGCAAGACTCTACAAAATGCTGGGATTATACCTTCAATCATCTTGCATTATCTCGTTCTTGTTCTGTATCCTCATCTCAATCTTCTGGTGGTTTTCTGACGCAATCTTGATATTGCTTCGCCAAGATCCTGAGATATCAAAGGCAGCTGGCTTGTATTTGAAGTTCTTGATTCCGGGACTGTTTGCGTATGCGCTTCTGCAGAACATGCTGAGGTTTGTTCAGTCACAGTCTGTTGTGGTACCACTGGTCGCCTGCTCAGTGGCGCCATTGATCTTCCAAGCTGGGATCGCCTTTGCTTTGGTCAAGAAAACTGCTCTTGCTTTTCGCGGCGCTGCATTGGCAGCCTCTATATCTCTATGGATCTCCGTGATCATATTGGGATTATACGTTATTCGGTCGAGTAGATTTAAGGAGACATGGAATGGATTTTCCATGGAGTCATTTGCTTATATTTGTACCACCTTCAAGCTGGCAATCCCTTGTGCTGCAATGGTTTGGTCAGTACAGTATACGGAGTATATACTAGTTTAGTACTTTTCCGGGCTTTAATTTGAATGTTTATATACTTACATAAACTAAATTTCTTGCAGTTTAGAATCCTGGGCTTTTGAGATTCTTGTGCTATTAGCTGGACTCTTGCCTAATCCTAAAGTATCAACCTCTGTGATTGCAATGTGGTATGTTCAAATTCAACCTTTTTGCTGATAAAATTGAAGGCACGACACGAGTAACATGTTGATTAATTTGTAAGACTAATGATCTGAAATATAACTTTCGCCGTTGCTTGTGCAGTATAAATACACAAGCCATTTGCTATATGATGGCATACGGACTCAGCATGGCCGTGAGGTAAAAACATATACAGTTAGTTAATCTTTGTCTGATTTTCACAATTTCAAGAATTAACAGGAATTTTGCTTATTTTGTGTGTGATGAATCAATGCAGCACAAGAGTGTCGAATGAGTTGGGTGCAGGAAACCCTAAAAGAGCAAAGGATGCAATGAATGTAGCTCTGAAGCTTTGTGTGGTTCTTGGGCTAATTGTTGATTTAATCTTTGGTTTTGGTAGCCATATCTGGGCAGGACTTTTTAGTGATAGTCCTGAGATAGTTAGTAAATTTGCAGCCATGACACATTTTCTTGTGATATCCATTTTCATCGACTTCTTCCAAGGAATCGTTTCTGGTTTGTTTCTTCTTCGTTTCTGTTGTTCTGATATCTGGAATTCTTCTGATTTTCACTTGAAAAAACCCATTAAAAGGTTAATCTTTCATGTTCTTGGCTTTTTATGTCATTGTGTGTGACAATTTTAGGTGTGACTAGAGGTTGCGGCCTTCAACATTTGGCGGTCACCATCAACATCGGAGGATTTTACTTCATTGGGATGACAATGGCTGGAATGTTAAGTTTTAAAGTTAAACTACATGCCAAGGTAAAATAATTTATGTAGCCATCTATTTTTGGTATTTGAATATGCATGCTATTTATGAAAGCTTGTAAAATCTCACATCTGATTAAATCTCACTTGTGATTAAATATATTCTGACTCATTTCAAACTGCAATTTAACTATTCATTTACTTAAATCTTCCTAACTTTGATCCTAAAATTGAATTGATATATAAGTATAAATACTATTCTGTGATACATTGTTAGATTCGTTATAACATATATTTTCTAAATATCAAATTTTCACAAGTTTTAATCATTCTTAATGAAATATACGGAGTATCAGACATTTTTCAAGTCAACTGTTAAAAGCTAAAGGTGAAACTTGAAATATGACGAATGAAGTAATTTACTTCTACAACGTTTAAAATCGAGTTTAATTAACAGTGAAATCGAGTTTAATTAACAGTGAAATCATAGCTAGGGTAAGGCAAGTTATGTTTCTCACTCTCATCGATTCCAACTTTTTTCTTTCTTTAGACAACTTTCATTATGCGCACAATCATCATACATATCATGTTTTCAATTCATGAATGTTGTACTACAGTACTAAAGATGTTTTTTTTCTCAATTTTTATTTTATAAATGAGCCTAATTATGAATATGATTTTGGTGCATTTTTGTTGCAGGGCTTGTGGGTAGGCTTAACATGTGGGCTGATCAGCCAAGCTTGTGGGTTGTTGTTGCTGGTTGTGTTTCGGAAATGGTCTAAGTTGGACCTATCTCGTGATGAAGAGGCACCCAATATAAGCACAAGTTAAAGAATTTAGGTTTAGGGTAGAACATTGAAGAAGAAGAAGAAGAAAGATTAGGTGGAGGCCTTTATTAGTTTGAGTTACAAAGAGAAGAACATATATAAACTAAACGAAAGAAATATATTGATTCAAAATACGTATGTTTTTCATGACTAGAAAATGACTTTAGTTTCGCACCTTTAATTTCGATTATTGGAGAAATGGTGAAAACCCTAAGTGAAAAGAACTTTTAACTACGTTCTTACTTCTAATTACGTTTCTTTCTGCCGTTTTCTGGTAGTAAAGTTAAAGTGAAACATCCAACTTCATATGGTTTGGCGGAACTTCCGAAAGTGGCTTTGGAGACACTAGTGGATAAAGCTCTATTAAAGGCGGGCGTTAAAAGGTGGTTCCATTGGAACCGCCTTTAATTGAGGTTCAAAAGGGATTCCGAGTTTGGAAGTCCCTCCCACGTTATTTTAAAGGCGGGTTGAATTAATTAAAGGCAGTTTTGCCTTTAATGGTAATAGATTAAAGGAGGTTCTACCTTTAGAACCACCTTTAATGAAGGTCTGGAAACACTTCAGAGTTTGTAAGTGATATCTCGAGTCATCTTTATATTTTCAAAGGCGGTTCTGAAAATAAAACCGCCTTTAATGAGCTCTTTTTTGCCCAGCCCAAATACTTAGGTCAATTTTCTGACGGATGCCTCTTTGATCTTCCTAAACTCCATGCACATATTCATTCCTTCCTTCTCCATGTCTAAATCGCTAGGGTGACACTTCACTTTATGTCACTATTCACTGTTTAACTTTGATCACATATTTTAATAGATATATAAATAATAATATTATCGTATGTGATATTGTTGGATTTGTTATAACAATTAGTTTCTCAAAAGTAACTTGTTATTTTCCGTTAATATACGTAGTTAAACATAATAACGATTAGACATGTTTCTTGATGAACGTGAAAAAAATTCTGTGCAATTTTAACTAGGACGGAGGGAGTAATTGAAAGTGCCATAACCCTAAATAATAAGTAAAAGTGCAAAAATTCCTTTCCGGTAACTTTTAGCCGAAATTCCATGAAAATACATTTTTATCCCTCTGAAAAAGCCAAAAATACTATAAAATAGGGAATGATATTATTGCTCTTAGCGTCATTAATACACCAATTATTTCCACCGCACCACCAGTCAACACCGTCGTTGTAACAGGCAGGGCTATATGAACACATTATGAAAACTGATAGGTTTAAATTAGCACATTCTTAAAACTTATAACGTTATATCAGTACATTCGTAAAAAGTGTAGGTATTAGCACATAGTATTATAAAAATAAAGTGTCATATCAATACAAAATCAATGCTAACTGCATGCAACCGTCATTTCTACCTCTTCTACCAATTGCCTGACATTCTAGAGGGTGATTCCGGCGACGAAGGAGGCGCTTTGGCGAGTTCGGTGCAGCGGACGTTAACACGGAGGTGCATGAACCCTTCAAAATGGTATCTTCATGCGAAATTCCACTTAATTCACTAGATTAATGCGATATTGAGTATGATTCTATAATTTTCTTTTGCTTCTCGTCATAAGAATAGAGATATGTGGTATACATGGTATTGAATATAGGGGTTTTGATGTTATTTTGCTTATTTTGCTGTATTTAGTCCGGATTGATGATTGGATGAACTTTAGTGCTATGTGTAGTTGTTTTTTTGTTGTGTTCTTCGACCTAGGATTTTTATTGTTTATGGGTTTTGAAATAAGGCTTGGATATGTGATCATGGTGTTAAATATGAATGAGGGAGTTATGATGTCAAATTTTATGGTGTATATGATGTTGTTATGGTGTGATAATGGTGTATATGATATTATGGTTGCCCGTTAAGGTCAGCCGAGTGTATTACTAAGCACTTTGCTTTTATAGTATGTGCTGATATAATCCTACATTTTTTTTACGAATGTGTTGATATAACTCTATCAACTTTCATAATGTGCTAATATAACTCTGCTTGTTACGGCATCGATGATGGTCGGTGGTACAGAGGTACGACGGTGGCCCGGCTGCGGTCTGTTGGTGGTGGTAATGGTATAATTGTTCACCCAAATTCAGTTTTTGGTCCGAGGGAAGTTTGGTCATTTCAAGGGGGGGTCAACGACCGGAAACACAAGGTCAACACCGGAATGTCCACTAGAGGGTTATATTGGAACTTTCATTAACTAGTTAGAGTTGTTTTTTCCCTTTCAATTATTTGATTGTTATATTGGCTCTTTCGCAATTATATTAGGTTATAATTGCAAAAAATACTTCTGCATATCAATGCGTCACAAAAATGTAAAGACACTTTAAAACGTAATAATTTTTTAGTGATATGTTGAATAGAGACACTTCCATAATCATCACTACTAATTTTAGCAACGTTTTTTAATTCACTAGTATCTAAAAAAGCGTGACTACTGGTGTGGGGGGATGCCTCGATGTGATAGAAGATTTTGGACTGCAAAGAATGTCAATGAGCTTTCTATTAAACTTGGAGACCGGATATCATGATTTTCATTCTAGAGTGTATGTGCTCAACGAATTGTGTAATAGTATGATATTTCAATTTTACTCAATGAATTTCTCACTTTTTGTGCTTCTCTTCACTGTAACTCGTGATTCCATCTTTTTCTTCAACGACTTCTTCAGGAAAATTTCTGGAAATTATTTTTTTAATAATCAGGACATATTTTATTTCATAACATCATAACAAGAGTACCACATACACTAGTACACGGGGAGGGGGAAAGGGGGCAAGGTTCACATTCCTTGAAACGCGGATGCGTGGATTCGAACCCAAAAAACCTTCCACCTTAACCAAGCAACTTGCTTAAATTATTGCGGTCGAAACAGAACTAAGACCAGTTGATTTTCTACAATGGTTTGATTCTACACTAAATTCTTTCTTTTGTGATTGTATCGGTTTCCTCTGCAACACGAGATAGGTCTAACTTGGACCATTTCCTTAACACAACCAGCAACAACAAACCAAGCGCTTCGCATGCCAGCCCACATGTCAACCCTATCCACAGCCCCTGCAAGAAAAATGCACCGAACTCAAAACATGTTTGTAGGATGTTTCATGTGCATAATGTAAGTTGTCTGAAGGAAAACAATTAAAATCGGAATCAGTGAAAGATCTGATGCCTGCATTCATTTTACCTTGGCATATAATTTTAGTTTAAAACTTAACAATCCAGCCATTGTCATCCCAATAAAGTAAAATCCTCCAATATTGATAATGACCGCCAAATGTTGGAGACCGCGGCCTCTAATCACACCTAAAATCATCACACACAAATAACCAAGAACATGAAAGATTAATTTTTTGAGTTAAAATGAAGGGAAGACATGAAATAATAAGAAAAGGAAGAGGACACAAACCAGTAACGATTCCTCCGGGGAAGAAAGTAATGGCAATTGAGATTACGAGAAAATGTGTCAGGGCTGCAAATTGACTAATTATCACGGGACTTTCACTGAAGAGTCCTGCCCAGATATGGCTACCAAATCCAAAGGTTAAATCAACAATGAGTCCAAGAACCAAACACAGCTTCAAAGCTATTTTCATTGCATTCTTTGCTCCTTTAGGGTTTCCTGCACCCAACTCATTTGACACTCTTGTGCTGCATAGATAGATTCATCTTCAACAAAATAAGCAACATTCTTGAAATTGTGAAATTCAGACACAGATTAACTGTAAATGTTTTACCTCACGGACATGCTGAGTCCGTTTGCAATCATATAGCAAATAGCTTGTGTATTTATACTGTGCAAGCAACGACGAGCATGCTCAGATCATCCATCTCACAAATTTACATGTTATTCATGTTGTATCTTCAACTTTATCCACATAAGGTTGAATTTGAACTTACCACATTGCAATCACTGAAGTTGTTATTTTAGGATTAGGCATGAGCCCTGCTAATAACACAAGTACCTCAAAAGCCCAGAATTCTAAACTGCAAGAAATTTAGTTCATGTAAGTAAAAATACATATCCAAAAGGCTGGAAAAGTATTAAAATTAACTATACTGACCAAACCATTGCAGCACAAGGGATTGCTAACTTGAATGTTTTAGAAATACTATAAGTTAATGACTCCATCGAAAATCCACTCCAAGTGTCATTGAATCTCCTCGCCCGCATAATGTATAATCCCAATATTATCGCAGCGATCCATAGAGAGATCGAGGCTGCCAATGCAGCACCGCGGAAAGCAAGTGCAGTCTTCTTGACCAAAATAAAGGCGATCCCAACTTCGAAGATCAATGGCACCAGTGAGCAGGCAACCAGTAGTAACACAACAGACTGTGCTTGAACAAACCTCAACATGTTTTGTATAAGGCCATATGCAAACAACCCCGGAATCAAGAACTTCAAATACAGGCCAGCCGCCTTTGATATTTCAGGATCTTGGCGAAGCAATATCAAGATTGTGTCCGAAAACCACCAGAAGATTGCGATGAGAATGCAGAAGAAGAATGAGATAATGCAAGATGATTGAAGGTATAATCCAAGCATTTTGTACAGTCTTGCTCCATAGCACTGTCCACATAATGTCTCTAGTGCACCACTCTGACCTATCTGAAAATCATTAACAACAAAATACACATGAAATTACACCTAGACTGGGCCGATTCATTTGATAATCCATCAAACAAAAAATATATATTCATGCAACAATTATTTTACCATGAAAGCTAGGCCGCTGACACCGCACCAAGAATGTGCCAGAGTTGAAGCCGCAAGTTCGAGTTCTCCCAAATGGCCGGTGAACATAACAGAGATTATAGGGATCATGTAATAAGCAAGACTTGTGAGAATGGTGGGTTCAGAAAACAATATCTGTTTCTTAGCTTCACCGACATCCAGAATCGTGTTCCACCACCGGCTCTGTGGCGGTGCTGTCTGCCGGAGCTTGGCTACTGGAACTACCATATCATTACTTCCATTCCCTGACTCTGAAGCACCGGCCATCTTGAAAAAAAGTCGGTTATTGATGAGAAAATTCTGATTTTATGAGGATATATTATATGTAAGAGTTCCTGTTTTTGTCATTGTTGTAACAAGATCACACTGGTCATCGACGAAGATTTGGTCGGCGATATAAACAGTGGTCGGACTCTTACTTTTTACACTTTCAGAAAGTTATCAATGCATGTTATTAAATTATCATAAATGAATTTATATAGTAAGTTCATTTTCAGATTCAAACAATATCTGGTTCTTGGCTTCTCCCATATTCAAAATCCTGTTAAAGCACAACTTCATGTTTGCAGAGAACAACAGCAGCTTTTGGGACTCCAACTTTTCGGGAGAGAATATCCTTGGTAGGAGAAACTAACTTTTTTCACCTCAAAACACACCTATTTTAACAAGAAATGTTTTTATGATTACTATTGCAAATTGTGATTGGTTGAATTGTTGGTTTTTATGTTATAATCTGATAATATGATGCTAATTTGTTGTGTTATAATTTTGTATGATTAATGGTTTGTGTGTTGTAATCTGATATTGATCCTCCTGAACCATTTCAAACTGCAATTTAACTATTCATATAGTCAAAACTTCTCAATTTTGGCCATAAAATTGAACTGGTATATAAGTATAAATATTATTGTGTAATTTAATGTTTGATTCGTTATAACATATATTTTCAAAATATCAACTTTTCATAAATTTTAATTATCCCTAAAAAAATATATTACGTATCAAACATTTTTCAAGTCAACTAATGAAAATCAAATGGGCAGATTGAAATGTGACAATACTATTTTTGCATGCTGTAATTTTGTGTGAATATTAGTTAGTGTGTTGAAATTTGGTACTAATATGATACTAATATAGTGTATGGTAATTTTTTGTGATTATTTGTTTGTGTGTTCACTAAAAAAAAAGTCTGCTACTAATTCACATTTTGTAACAAGTAAGGAAATGTCACAATAATTGCTCCACCTTCATGTGCTACTAAATATTTTGTGACATGTGCACATATTACTAAACTGAATTACTACATCAATCTATGTCACAAATTTAGTGACACTTCTAAATTGAACTACATCTTAAAGCATCACACAAAAAATATAACGATACATGAACGCATCACAAAATTTTAGTGAGATGCTGAATAGATGCACTTCACAAGGCATCACTAATAATTTTAGCGATGTCTTTGAGTGTCACGGATGCTCCAAAAATGTGTTTGGATTTTTTTATTTTTTTTGTAGTGGTTGTAATCTGATACAAATATGATATACTAATTTAGTACGTTACAATTTTGTGTGAATATTGGTTTGTGTGTTGAAATCTGATACTAAAATTATGCTAATTTAATGTGTTGTAGTTTTGTGTCAATAATACAAATTCGAGCTATTGTGACACTTTTTTGTAACAGTTATTAAAATGTTACAATAGCTTGTAAAATGTTACTTAAACATTTGAAAAGTGTTACCCAATTTTTTTTTAAAATGTTGTGTTAAATCTAATACAACATCACATGAGGTAATACTTGTAAAAGTGTTGCAATAGTCTCAAATTAATATTATTAGCACCTAAAACAACAATTTCAAAATGTTACATTAATCTTAGTTTGTAGTAGTAGTGCGTGAATATTGGTTTGTGTGTTGTAATTTAATAATAATATGATACTCCCTTCCTCCCAATTTAACCTACATAGAATCTTTTTACAGTTTTCAAGAAACATGTTTGACCGTTAATATGTTTAACTACTTATAATATCAACAAATAAAAAGTTGATATTTAGAAACTAATTATTACGACGAACTCAACAGTATCACATACGATAATATTACTGTTTATATATCTATTCAAATAAGTGGTCAAAGTTTGAGAGTGTTTACTGTCAAATAGTAAGTGTGCGGCTTAAGTTGGGACGGATGAGTACTAATTTTGTTTGTTTTAATTTTGTGTGATTCTTGGTTTGTGTGTTGTGTTGTCAGCCATTGTGATTCTGCAGAAAATTTTGAATATGGGGGATTTATCTATGTGGAGGTGAGGGGTAAATAGTATATTAACAAGTGTTAAATTTGATGAGAGAAAAAAAGATAAAAGAAAGGGCGAACGACTTGGGAGGCCAATGAACTCCTTCCATCGTCCCCTTTTATCCCCTTATCTTTTTATAAAAAAAAATACTTTTGGCCCCTCATTTAACAAAACTGCTAAGTCTTTGCCCTTCCGTCCAGTCAAAACATCAATTGTTGGTCAAATCGTCAATTTTAAAGGTAAAATTATATTTTCTCTTTTTCTTCTCTTTTTCTCCCTTTCTTTTCTTTTTTCTTTTCTCCTTTTCTCTTTTACGAGTAACGCCCCTCGGCCGCCTACTCTTCTTTATCCCGCCAATTTGAGCAAAACCACCAGTCTAGCCGAGCTCTCGCCGCCAGTCTAGCCGAGCTCTCACCAATTTGAGCAACGCCTCCAGTCTAACCGAGCTCCTCGCCTACTCTCTTGAGTCGCGACACTCAGGTTCAGGCGGCTCTACCGGACTCCGTTAGGGTTTCCTCGAGGCGGTGGCAGTTACTCAAGGAGCATTCCAAGTCAATCTGATCATTTACCGGTGGAAGTGGGTCAAGGAGTCACCGATCGATCCAAGAAATAACGATTATTGGGGAATTTTGTGTCGATTATCGGTGCATTCCGAGTCGGTGATGATGGCCAGAATCAATAAAATATTGGTGGCAAACATGATTGGGTGGTGGCGAGGGCTGGGCTGGTGGTGGCGAGGGCTAAGCAGGTGGGGGGCTGGTGGTGGCAAACGGTGGCGGCAACAGATGGTGGTATCTTAGGATAGAGGGTTGGATTGTTATTTTAGAAAATGTAGGGGGGTTGGGTTTGTAATTAAAATTTATATGGAGAATATGTAAATAAAGAAAATGCAGAGGGCTAATTTCATAAATAATAAAGAGTGGAAAGTCATTTTTACCCTCAACTAACGGAGAACACTTTAGAATTAACGCTTTGGATGGACGGAAGGGCGAAGACTTAGCAGTTTTGTTAGATGAGGGCCAAAAGTATTTAAAAAAAGTAAGGGGATAAAAAGGGACATGGAGGGAGTTCAGGGGTCTCTCAAGTCTTTCACCCTAAAAGAAATGAAAAAAATAAAAACTTCTAATAACTTCCCATCACATGTACTCTTATCAATAGACAATTAGCCCCTCACCCCACATAGAGAAATTTTTCACATACAAATTTTCTGGTGATTCAGAATACATTTCGGCTGACTTTGGAAATTGTTCTCGTCTTTTACAATGAGAAAATGTTCAGTAAAATTATTCACAGTTTGGTATTCAATTTTTAAAATTATTCTGTAGAAGTATCCACCTTTTTATTAATGTCCTGAAAATGTACTTTTTAGTTAAAATTGGGTAACATTGTGACACAATTTTGATTTAAATTGGAACCCATTTTTTATTGAAAGGTACCTTTTCGAGATATAAATGAAAAAGTGAAAATCTTTAAAGGACAAATTCAAAAATTTATGTATTGTAAATTTTAATTAAAAGTTTGTACCATTTTAGACAATCTCTCCTTTTATGATCAATAATGCTCCAGGTCCAAATATATGGCTGCTTCAAATGTATTCTGATCCTGGGAAAGGCATTCCTAAGGTTCACTCTATCCTTCTTGCAAATTGGATGTGGATCTTCTATTTTGTGTCTAACTTAAAATCGATTGATTTTTTGTTTTGGAGTATAGCTTCAAGAGAAAATAATAGATTTTTCCCTTTACTTATTCAATATTGATAGAATGTAGAACCCACAAATAAGTGTGGCTGTGTGTATTCATATATATAGTGCATACAAAGGGTATACAAGACAGAATCAGATATGGAAAATGATATATA
>JAULKK010000011.1:7479205-7489563 GCA_032355705.1 Rubia peregrina | reverse complement strand
ATTCCCAACGTCACCGCCAAGATCCTGGCGAAGGTGATCGAATACCTCAAGATTCACGCTGAGAAAGAAGGAGAAGAAGTCAAGGCTTTCGACTCTGATTTTGTGAAAGTTGATCAGGAAACCCTGTTCGATCTCATATTGGCTTCCAATTATCTCAACATTAAGAGTTTGCTTGACCTGGGCTGTCAAACCGTGGCGGATATGATCAAGGGCAAGTCTCCGGAAGAGATCCGTCAGACTTTCAACATTAAGAATGATTTTACCCCGGAAGAAGAAGCCGAAGTTCGCAGGGAGAATGCTTGGGCATTTGAGTAGTCTTGTTTTAATGTTAGGATTGACTAGCTACTACAGTTAGTTTTAATATTCATTGTTCTTAGTAATTAAATGAGATTCTTCTTTATTAGTCCAAGAGATGGTGTTTCGTACTCATTAATTATGCTATGGTTGTTGGATAGTTTCTTTTTCACTTTTATTCTGCTGGTTGACAGAGAACAGAGATATATACAATCATGAGTTACATCTACATAGCACTTATTGATTTTATGATAGGACCCCGTGATTTAATATGGTCTCAGAGTCTATGGTTGGCCCGTGATTTCTTTATATCCGTTTTTGTGTGATGAACGTGAGGGAGCGAGTTAGAGCTTGTTTGCTGTCAGCCAAGATGCTGACATGGGTGATCATAGGCTGTCAGCTTGCTATCAATTTGAACTTGCATAGAGCTTGTCTGCTGCATTATTGGTCATTTTAACAAACACTCATCAACAACATAGAGCAATCAAATTGAGTACTTGTAATGAGAGAATTTAACTTCTTTCTCTCTGATAATTTGCTAATAATCAGATTCAACATCGTCTGCTTTTCTGATGCCATCTTTGTGTTTCTACCGTATCATCATCCTTTCGAACGATAGCTAGTATACCAAAAGAGTAGTTCTTGAAGTTCAATGGATTGAGTTTGTGATTAATGAACTCTGGAAATGAACTCATAACAGTAAAACAATTAGATTTCCAGATGAATAGAACTAAGGTACAATGATTTCCAGATGTAATAATATGGTAGCCAAGCATTGGCTTTTCGGCTTCTGAATGTTGATAAATAAGATTCGTAAGCATTTCTGTACATGGAAAACAATGGTTATTATCTGTGATCTTTGTATTGAAGTACTAAACTAAACTACTACACTTCAGAAGAGCATCAAATTGCTATAAACAGGGAAGTATGTGACTATTCGAGGTATATATGCTGCAGTCCCAGAGCATCAAAAGGATCATATCATCTTTTCAAATTTGTCGAGATTTTTCACCCTTTGCATGGATCTCATTAGCAAAGTGAGGAAGATACCTGAACATGAAAGTTGAGATCAATATCGAGTTTTAGACCATTTAGGCGACTGCTTCTCTCTGTGAACAAGGTGTTACCTGCACCAATAAATGACCCGTTCGCGATGGTCAGGCTGCCTTGACTGCTGAAAGTGACGCCAAGGTTCAGCAGGGTGCCGCCCAGAACTGTATACATCGTTGCCATTTGAAGTATGGTTGCTTTCTTAGCTGCTCTTTCAGACTGAAACGTTGCAACATTTTTAGAGAAAAAATTGAGTCAAATTGAAACAGGGTCGGGATAATTCCTAGCAATAAGTTTGATCAGAAATTCAATTACCTCCAGGACTCGAACTCGGAGTTTTAGATCTCCTGATTCGAGTTCTTTTACAAACTCTTCTATTCGCTGAACTCTGTAAGGCATGGATACGGTGTATGTCCTGGCCTGTAAATTATGGTTGATCAAGATTGAGAACATTTACAAGAATAACGAAAGAAATGGAAACGGAAGTAATAATGACAGTATTTGAAATCCTTTAATATGCTAATCATATAGTTTTGACTACAATTGGTATAAGCTAGGCCATAGTACTTACATCATCAGCTTGTTTTCGCAATTCCTGAACAAGTTGGGTCCCGGACCTTCGTTTTTGCCTCAAATCCAAGAGTTCCTAAAACATGTACGGATGATAGTGATGTAAGCGGAATTTACAATTGCAGTTCCGAAAAACAGAAGTTGTAAGATTCTATACGCAGATGAGGAACATTCAGGTCGGAGATTATCACCTGTGCATATGGTGCAGCAATCTTCGCAAAGGAAAAATCTGGATCAAGTATGTAGCCGATGCCTGTACATATACAGCTTCAACATTAAGTAAAGAGAGAAGAGAAACAACGACGAAAACCAACGGCAATACAAAATATAAAAGTGAACAGTAATTTGGTCGGATATCTACAAGGATATCCTCGAGGATAGCAGAAAGTCCAGGAGAAGAGACAATAGTCACTTGTGTTCGAATATAAAGAAAATGGAAAAAAAGAAAAACCAGAGAGCAACCAACCTTCAAGTGTGGAAAATGCTCTGAGCACAAAGGTAAAAGTTGAAGGAAAGCGAAATGGCTGGTCTGTTGCTATGGCAAATAAATCCTGCAGGTGCAAGAGAAGGATTAAAAGCAGTAAGCACCGATGAGTGAAGGATTAAACCAGGGAACAATATTTATTTCTGACGTTGACATTGCAAATGGAAAACTGATATTATTACTACAGATTTCCTGAAGCAGGACAACTAATGCAGACTATAACATCAAAAATGAGATCTTTCATGTTCTCTTTTTTCCCGTCTTTATGGTTATTATATCAACATTATTTGGGGGTGAAATGAACACCTAAGTTGATCTTGAACCTGTGGTCATGAGTTTCATAAAAGGGATGCATTGCTTGTGTGTTAAAATAAACAGGACTTTTTGAACTTGTTTGGTGATGCAGCTTTGAATGCTCCCTGTTAAGATAAATACGGCTAAACAATCTTGTAAACTAGTTTTCTCCAATAAATGTTTCCCATACTTTTCTCTTCTTTTTTTATTTGAAATCTTAGACATCTATATGCTGATCATCACCAAAATAGAAAGAAAAGGACATCCTACACTTGTAAAGACATTGATAAACGCTGAACAGATAAATATTAGCTAACCTCGCCTATTGCAGAAAAGGTTTGCTGTTGATCTGGTTTTTGATCCAACAAATTGTCTAAGAAATATTGTACCGATCTCCTCACCTGGTAAGATAATATAATTAACAAAGGTAACGAGAAACTGGTGCAACGCAGAAGCCGTCACTTCATCCCGTCTTATTATTACAATGAACACGCAAAGATCAAATTCTTTTTTTTATACCGATGACATGTCTCCAGTAGGCTGAAGTGCTCCCAGGTCTATGAGATTCCGCATTACCTGAATTAGTACCCTTCTGTTAGCTAATAGGAGCTGCAGTACTAATAACTCAGTCCAAAAGTAATTCGCAGGATGCTCTGAGATTAACAACATTCATATACTCATTAAAGAATATCAGTAACCCTACGTGAGGTTGGCCATACAAATCATGCCTCACCATTATCCAATTATCAACTAGGATGTAAGAACCACATTCAGTTTCAAATAAAATCAAGGTCAAGTCAAACTTACAACAGGTTTTCAGTCAAACTCATTGATGGAATATTTTACATGAAAGGCACAAAAAAGGTTTTAAGCCAATGAAGTTCTATGAAAACTAAACTAAGCCAAAGAAGGCAAAACAAAACTAGTCATCATAAACTTTTAATAAGTTAATGCCTGTAAAAGTGCTGAATAATTGAACAAAGATAAAACAGACCTTTTTTGCATCCTTTTCATAAACCGAATAAAAAAGTTCCAACAGTCTCTCCTTTGTGAAACTCTTGATATCCCCCATCATACCAAAATCATAGTAGATGAGTGCTTCGTCCACATCTATAGCAAGATTTCCAGGATGTGGATCAGCATGAAAGAAACCTGTTCTCAAAATCTAAATGTGCAGAAAAGTTTTATTATATATGGATTAAGAAATGGAGCTTTGCTACATTACATCAATAACTTAGAATTGTTTTAAACCTGAATTAAGTATGCCTCAATTGCACGTGATGCAATCCGATTTCTACTAAAACCGCGTGCATCTATCTGGTCCAACTGATTAATCTTAACTCCTGCTCATGAAGGTCATGGTTAGAAGAAAGCAATGCCTTTTACTTGCTATCTCATGTAGGATCAACATACTAGGTGTTTAATATTAAGATATTGCATGCACAAACCTGGAACATACTCCAAAGTCAGCACCTTTGTTGCTGTGTAATCCCAGTAAACCAGCTGAAGCACAAATATAGAAACAACACAAATTCAACACAAAATGAAATTAGATTACAAGCTTATTACCCCTTGGTGAGACAAAACTTCATAACTTATCAAGTGTGATGTATGACATTTAGTTCTACCGAAACCATAATTGAACAAAGTAACCATAAACCTAAGAATGCAAAATGCTATAGAGTGTAGAATCAGAAATGAAAGACTCTTTCTTTTGATTTTGTGAGTTGCTTAAAGTAAGCAATTCAGTTACTTGAAAATTATGCTAGGCTGATGATACTTCTCCGAGTTTTAGACAGTCTGAAATTAGATTGCATACTAAACCAGAACTTTCGTCATCTCATGGATGAAGAATATTAGCAGAAAATAATGAAGATTGATGGGGTCAATGGAACACACTAATAGATGACAACACACATATAGCAACATTTAGAGAGATTTGCAGAAGTAAAGACGGAAACATACAGGTACTCGGACCCACTTTATATTTCTAAAATCCCGGCGGAATCTATCAGCATTCTTCCCTTCATTAATATAATCGATTTCCTCATACAAAATCCTGAAATTTTGATAGGAGAAAGGTTAGCAACAACAAAACAAAACTTTGGCACAATGCTTATTCTTGCCAAAGAAAAAAAAGAAAGAAAGGAGAAGAATTTGGGGGCGGTCGAAGCTTCTTACTTGGCACATTCTTCATATATTCCCATCCAGTCCCTTGTTGGACCACCAAGTGTTTCACTTTGTTGGAAGTACTCCGCAATCAACTTCAAGTTGCCTATAACAAATGTAATGTTTCAGGGAGAAAAGACAAAGGAGAAAGAGACTAAGAAAAATATAATCAGAGCTGGAATTCATCGTCACACAGTTACACTACTTACGCAAATCGATGTCGAAAAGTTTCTTAAGACCTGGTCTTTGAACTTTTATAACTACATTTTCTCCATTGTGTAAGATTGCACGATGCACCTAATGAAATTCCATAAAAGCATCAAGTACAGAAAGAATTACACAATGACAACACATAAAGAGAACATTATTCCTCTTACACTCAATTACATCATACCATGGATGGACACGTTACTTCAAATGACAAATTACTAGTCTAATTATGGTGCATGCATCACTCCCTTTTCCAGATCGTATTAAGAACCCATAAAGAATATGCTTTTCCAATCAAAATCTCCAAAAAAACAAAACAAAAAAGGAGTGAAAGAACCATATGTTTGAGATCAAGTAGCATTACTTTGAAAACAAATATATGCATGATTTTTTTCCCGAATTTCAACAACACAAAAGATGTGTGTGGGAGGCCAAAAGATATTAAAAAGTGTGCCATTTAAGATTTCTTTAGCAGCTGTGGAATCATTGCAAAGTAGAACACTTCAAAACCAATTCAGATGTATTTCATTGACTGGAAAGCAAACCTGACCAAGGCTAGCAGCCGCAATTGGCGTTTCTTCAAACACCTTAAAAATCATTTGAACTGGAGCTCCAAGTTCCTTTTCAATAAACACTTTAGCTCGGCTTGGTGGGAAGGCAGGAACTCTATCCTGAATTGTTTTTGGGTAAATATATTATTATGGAAATCATCCTGGGTAACAAAACTACAGTGTTTGATAAATTCTAAGAAGTTAGAATAGGGACAAGGCCAGACCTGCAACTTTGCGAGTTCTTCCACAAATTCTGGAGGAAATAGATCAGACCTAGTTGAGGACAACTGTCCAAGTTTAATAAATGTTGGTCCAAGTTGCAGCACACACTCGCGTAACCATGAAGCAGTTTTCCGTCTTCTGGCTTTCTATGTATTGAAAATTTTAGCAAATTTCTAATTAAACTAAGAAAATGTTCTTGCAACTAGACAGCAACAACAGTGTTAGCAAGATTAGATTAGCAAGATAAGAGCATATAAAAGTAACTAAGCCATGTCAAATTCACCTGCTTGTCTTCAGTAAAGCCTCCCGGATAAGCCCATTTCGCATTGTCAAAGAGAACACGGGCACGCAAAGATAGAACAAACGACCACACGTCGATGGTTCTTTGCCATGAATTGTAATTTTCCCTTGACCAACTGAAGCCTTCATCTGAAGGTAAAACTTTCATATTTTCAATAGGAGGAAGCTTAAATGATCCGGACATCTTACTAGAGGGTGGAGATGAATCTCTCTTCACCAATCCATTTATAGCCCTCTTTGAACCATTCACTACCTTCTCCGCAGATGATCCATTCCTCTTAACACTAGCTCCATTAGTAATCCTTTTTTGAGCATCTACCATGTCAGCATTATTCAGGGATGGTGTTCTTCTCTTGACTACTTCACTCGCAGGTACCATTTTAACCGCCCTACCATTGGTGCCAACTTCTACTTGGGCCTCCCCTTGTTGCATGACTACTCGGCACCAACAACTTCGTTCGGTTTTTGACAAAGTATATGAGCACGCTTCAAACTTCCAGGAACTCCATACTGATATCGAATTCGAAAATCCAAGGTATTGTCTCGAGTTTCCAAGGTTGAACATTTCCTCTTTGCGGCAACAGCAGCTCTGAGAAGCCAGTACTGCCGCCATTCTAGAAGATTAACCTGCAAAGAATTCAGTGATCTTTATTACTGCACATATAGTATATTTCTGCTATACGCCAACACAAAAGGCACACTAATTAGAATCTACCCAATTCACCTCAAAAAAAGATAGAAAATAGTAGAAAAAATCCAAGAACAGAAGGGGCAATAGAACAGTTGTAACAAAAAGGACATCCATATTTTATCATGATCAAAACCAACACGCAAAAGACAACATTCAATTTCAGCAAATTCTAGCAGCATGAACAAAGCACATGCTTACACTTAAATGGGAGAGAAAAACTACAATGCAAAATTCGGCTAAAAATCCAATCTTTTTCCTATGAATTGCATTCCATCAAACTCTTACTGCTATTTAACAGAAACCCAATTCAGAAGCAACAAATTATTGAGATGTTGATTGGTAAAGGAGAAGCAAAAGCTCAGCTCACTCACAAATTGGAAAAGGGTCCCAGAAGAAGCACTCCTACTTCACCAACACTCAAGAAATCAATGAATTTGAAACGTGCAAACTTGGTATTCAACCTAACTAAGTCTGATCTGTATCGTTCATGAGTGATCACTATCCAAAGGCTCAAGAAAATGTTCAGTGTTTTAGGTGGCGACAAAGTTGAAATTGCTTCAAGTTTTAACGGCCACGCCACTGCAACATGATTGGTGTGGGATTTTTTGTTTATAGTGAGTGAATTTAACATAAATGGGGAATTCTTTTTTTGGGGAAAAAAGCAAAAAGAGATTTTCATGGTTTGGCAAGTGTGTGTTTGAGGGTGACGTGCGTGTTTTTGGGATTCACTTCTGTTTGGTGGAAACATGAACACGTGACCACAGCTAGCTCGATAGTCCGAAAAGGCTGTTACTAAAATGTTTTGATCTATGAAAAAAAAGAGGAAAGAAAGCAAATGGTTCGGTTAGCGTAAATAAGAAAGAGTGAATGAACATTATTTGGGAAAATGAAAGAAATAAATTGGGTTAAATGCTTGTATGGTTCATGACTTTTATGTATGTGTCAATTAAGTTTTAATTTTTTTTGAAAGTGTTAATGAAGCCTTAATCGACAATATATGTTCTATGTAATCTTTCAGATTAATGAGGTATGAGTTTGACGACCGCCTAAACCAGCACAATATAGGAGGCCGCTCTTACTGTCGGCAAAGACTCAACAGGCAGAGGCTAATGTGACATGACTGGTCACATCGGCCACCAAATCCATATAACAAGGAAGAGAACTTTTGTATAAGGTACGTTGATACATTCCAAGACTTACATTACAGAAACCCAGGAGAATTCTCCGATCTGACAAGATCGTTGGAGCAGGCTCGACAAAGCACCGGCCTGTTTGAAATAGATCTTAGTTGTTTTACTGGTCGAGGAGAATACAGCCAAGATACAGAAACTTAGAGGACTCAACATGTGGGGATCACTCAATCTTCAACATTCACGCGGCTCATACACCAGGACAGGACCGTCGTCGGTCGGACACCTGGTCGGAAACCTACTCAACCAAGTGCTCATGGAGAATGTGACACATCAGGAGGAAGAACCTACCCTGGCGCCAACAAAAGAACGACACGGACTTCAGACAACCAACGAACTGATATGTAGCTCTGAAATCCTGCAAACCATCGTTACCTCGCAGAGGGAAATGATGAAGAAGCTAAAGGAGATGGAAGAAAGGGAGAGGACCAGAGAAGTAGACGATCCGAAAAAGAAAAGGCACAATGTCAAGCCAACGAACTTGTTCCATGAGCAGGATGAGCAGGAGATGAACTTCTAGCAGAGAGGGAGAGAGGAGGAAACCAGTCGTAGTGCTGCCAAAGGCAAGGGCAACGTGGTAGCATCAAGGAAGAAGTTAGAGGGTGAAGGTATGGTGCCACATCAAGCTTTTACAGGAGACAGCTGGGGCGGTGCGTACCATCCCCATAATAGAGGAGGAGAGAAAAGCAGACAGGAACGGCGGAAGCCAAAAAGCAAGAAGAGGTCGTCCAGAAAGAGGGGGTAGGGGGCCTCCGTTCACAAAGAGAATCCAGCTCTACACGGCAGACCCCCAAGCTGAACATACCCCCAACCAGGGACAATACGCTGGGGAAGCTGACTCAGAGGATCACCTACACACGTTCTCCACCAACATGACCACTTTCGCGATACCCTAGGCCATTTGGTGCAAGGTGTTCGCAACCACCCTGACGGCTGCTGCTAAGTTCTGGTTTAATAACTTGGAGGACAAGACCATAGACAGTTTCAGGCAACTGGAGAAGAAGTTTTTGGCCCGCTTCATGCAGAGGAATGATCCAAAAGACAAGATCAAAGTTGTTAGCTGTCAAGCTGAAGTCGTCAAACTCATTGTCAAAGTACCGGGAGAGGTTCAACGATGAAGCAAACCATGTAGAAGAAGGAAACAACTAGTTCCTCATGGACACGCTTGTGAATGGCCTCATGCACGAATTGTTGCTGAGGGACTGTACCCTAAATCCTCCCTGGACGATTGATGAGTTGATGAAGAGGGTAGAAAATTCTAGTAGGACGGATAATGCAGACAGGAGGAGAAAAAAGGGGTAGTGTGGTGCAGGCACATGGAGGAATGAAACTGGCGAAGATAGGTGCATGAAAGAAAGGAAACTGTGCAGCCCAATAGGCTGAATTTTAATAAGAAATTTACCCCGCTCATCAAGACACCAAAAGAAATCTCTGCATTGGTGACTGTTAAGAACATCATGGGGCCAGCGAGAAAGTTGAAGGCCCCTCCACACATGAGGGACAAGTCACTGTTCTGCGATTATTATACCGATCATGGCCACGACACGAACGAGTGTATGCACCTGAAGCAAGCCATCAAGAACAGTGTCCAAGCTAGGCAGCTATTGCATCTAGCCAAAGTACCAAAATAAGGCAGGAGGAGGTCTCTCAGGAAGCCATCAGAATTAGCGAGAGGATAAAAAATGAAGAGCATCCAGAGAGAGATCGTAAGAATAAAGGAAAGGAAATAACATGAGCAAAAGCAAGGAAGGATAACAAGAGGCAGTGAGAAAGCACCCCCGATGACAGCGTCGGAAGGACAGTCACTAACATCTATGCCATCATTGGAGGGAGTGCATGAGGGAGAATAGAGTCAGAGAGAAAGACTTGTTATAGACAGACAACTCAGGCAACGCCAGCTGACAGAAGGTTGGGTGTGAATGAGGTCATATCATTCAGAACCGAGGATCCCATGTCGGACAGGCTAGCAGGAGGTGATGCCCTTGTAATCACGGTGATGTTAATGGAAATGAGAATACAACGGGCCTATGTGGATTATGGAAGCTCAGTAGCAGTCATGTATTGGCACAATTTTGAGAAGCTGTATAGAACACAAGGAGGAAATTAAAACCAACCAACTACGATAAAATAAAGGTTAAGGGGAAAAGTGCCTCCCAACAGGGTTCAACAAACAAGGGGAAAAGAACACCCTTGACAACATCATCCACCCCTTATGGGGAATTACAGTCATAAAGAAAAAAATAAAATAATAAAAGTTTGTTTGTTCACATCATCATCATAAGAAAAGAGTTCAAGCCACTGTGTTTCCCACACCTCTATCCTGAGCCTGCTTG
>JAULKK010000011.1:7450175-7467251 GCA_032355705.1 Rubia peregrina | reverse complement strand
GAGCAAAAGCAAGGAATGATAACAAGAGGCAGTGAGAAAGCAATCCCGATGACAGTGTCGGAAGGACAGTCACTGACTTCTATGCCATCATTGGAGGGAGTGCAGGAGGGAGAATAGAGTCAGGGAGAAAGACTTTTTATAGACAGACAACTCAGGCAACTCCAGCTGACGGAAGGCTGGGTGTGAATGAGGTCATATCATTCAGAACCGAGGATCCCGTGCCGGACAGGCTAGCAGGAGGTGATGCCCTTGTAATCACTGTGAAGTTAATGGAAAGGAGAATACAGCGGGCCTACGTGGATGATGAAAGCTCAGTAGAAGTCATGTATTGGCACTATTTCTAGAAGCTGGACGAGAACACAAGGAGGAAATTAAAACCAACCAACTACGACAAAATAAAGGTTAAGGGGAAAAGTGCCTCCCAACAGAGTTCAACAAACAAGGGGAAAAGAACACCCTTGACAACATCATCCACCCCTTATGGGGACCTACAGTCATAAAGAAAATAATAATAATAATAATAAGAGTTTGTTTGTTCATATCATTATCATAAGAAAAGAGTTCAAGCCACTGTGCTTCTCACACCTTCATCCTGAGCCTGCTTGTCGTCGCCTCCATCCCGAGCCTACTCGTCGCCACCTCTCTACACCTGACCATCGGTATCACCCACAGGGCTATCACAAGCCCCTCCAGTGGAAGAGCCTATAGTTTGAGCCACCGCAGCATTCGGGTTCCAGGCCTCGAGCTCTACAGTGGTTATCTCAGGGTTGAGCAAGGATAAATACTCAGAGAAACTGTCCTGCCTGAAAGGAACAAACACCTCCCCAAGTTTTTCTTGCAACACCTCAGGATCGGTCAGCGTAACATCCACGTTAAATGCCTTGAACATGGCCGCAACTAAGAGCTCATATGAATGCTGACTCTGCACCACCTTGGCATAGATCCTGATGAAGCCACGTGTGAATACCCAGTTGCGGAACTCCCTGTGAGCCCTAACCTCAGCCTTGAGTTTTGTCACGGCCAACTGCAAGGACCCTAACACTGTTAGATTAATCAAGTTTGGTTATTTAGTATTAGTTACTTTGTTGCAGCAATAGCGAGATGAATATTATTCATATTAGAATTGGGCTTAGTTAGGATTAGTGGATAGTGGTTAAGTTAGTTTAGGAGTTTTATAGGCTTGTAAGTCACATTCATTATTTGTTTTGCCTTTAAATAGGCACATCTAATAAGCAAAAGGCAACAACTTCAGATTTAAAGTTATCTTGCCTCTTTATTTTGTAACTTGAGTTTTCAAGCTTTTCTTTTTCATTTTTTATTGTTTCTGTTCCAACAATTGGTATCAGAGCTAGTGTTTAATATGGTAAAAACTGGAACCAGTAGCAGCATGGTCACAAGCGGTAACGATGGGAGTTCATCAAAAGTAAGAGAGAGCAGTGTAACTCTCTCGTACCCAATGCTCAATAAACACAACTACAACACCTGAGCAATACACATGAAGGCGTTTCTAAAAGCCCAAGGTGTCTGGAATGCAGTTGTGTCTGAGAGCTCTGATGTGAAGAAAGATCAAGTGGCTATGGCTGTTATCTTTCAGGGAGTTTCCGACGAAACACACTCTCTCTCTCTCTCTTCGGTGATAGAACCACATTCGTGGGTGCTAAACGAGTTAAAGAGGCGCGAGCGCAGACTCTCAAGTCCAATTTTTGAGAGGTTTCTTATGAAGGATTCCGATAAAATTGATGATTTTGTAGCTCATCTCATGAGCATCGTCAATGAAATCAGAATCCTTGGTGAAAGTCTAGAAGAAACCTACGTAGTGAAGAAATTCTTGCGTGCGGTTCCGAGAAGATATCTCTAAATTGTCTCAACCATTGAGCAGTTTGGAGACATGAAAACAATGATGATGAAGGGGTAGGCCATCTCAAGGCCTGCGAGGACCGTGTTAATGGGTCAGATGATAAGGACGACAAGCACTTGTTGTTGACTCGAGCCGAGTGGAAAGCAAGGAAGTTTTGTGGTGGTAGCAGTCACAGACGCAGTGGTCGTAAGGATGGTGTGGGCTAAGAAGATTCAAAATTTGACATAAGGAATACTGAAACGATTATGGACACTTTGCTGCTGATTGTCGTTTCAAAAGGAACGAGCAGAAAGCTTTACTCACCAAGTAGATTGAAGATTATAAGTCGGCTCTGCTATGAATGAGTTCTTAAATCTTGATTAAGGGAGTGAATGTTAGATTGATCAAGTTTGGTTATTTAGTATTAGTTACTTTGTTGCAGGAATAGCGTTACAAATATTATTCATATTAGAATTGGTCTTAGCTAGAATTAGTATTCCCTATTAGTTAGGATTAGTGGATAGTGGTTGAGTTAGTTTAGGAGATTTTATAGGATTTTAAGCCACGTTCATTGTTTGTTTTGCCTTTAAATAGGTTCAGCTAATAAGCAAAGGGAAACAACTTTAGATTTAAAGTTGTCTTGCATCTTTTTTCTATAACTTGAGTTTTCAAGCTTTTCTTTTTCATTGTTTTAATGTTTCTGTTCCAACATACACCCCTCCTCTCCAACTCCAAGTCCCCCTCCAGTGAGGCGACCATAGCACAAGCTCGTTGTAGGTCAACAGCAGCCTCCTTGGTGGACATTTCAGCTCTGCCCGCTCTTTGTTGAGCATCCGACATGTCGTGGGTCATTTCCTCCATCTCCAGCTGCACGACAAAGGCCGCACACAAATAATGTAAAATAATAAAAGGAGAAAGGGAAGATGACTGTCACAAAGAAAGAAATAGATAACACAGAAGATAGAAAAAAATTAAATTAAAAATATAAAAAAGAGAAAAGGCGAGTCTGACCTCAAGAGCTGTAGAGATGTGGTGGTCAGTAGCTTCAACGAAGGAAGATACATTGAGAGCACGGTCCTGGAGCCAGGCGTTGAAGTGGCCTAAGGGAACAGAACGTGCAAGGAACTCCGAGCGAGTAAGGGGGCCACAGATAGCCTCAGACCCAGGAACTTCTGTGGAGCTGGACACCCCCGGTTAGGAGGAGTGAAGCTCGCAGTGGGAGGAGGTAGAGTTCGGGAACCAGCGACAAGCAGCGAGGGGGTGCAGGCACGACAACAGTCAAATCAATTGAGCCTCGCAGTCCTGCGACATTTGTGCTCTAGTTGGCCCACCTCCTCAGGATCAGTGAACACTAGCATAGGCGCGACGGTGTCGGACAACGTGATGACCCGCTCAGGATGGTTAACCTCATCATCAATATCATCAACTTGACGAGTAACACGACTGGAAGCCCCACTACACGAAAGGTGCGACAGGTCGCTGATGAGGCTCGCGATAGACATGCCTGAAAAATCAAAACAACAGAGAAATGTGAGTATAAGACAGCGAGCAGCATGAGATAATACATCCTCCGTCCCCCTATTTGTGTACCGCCTACCTTATCTGGTGTCCCTATATTATTGTCTTACTTCCATTTTGGCAAAATTTTGAATGTAAAAAATAAAAGATGAAATAATTTTCGATGGTTTCCAGGCAGACGACGACCATCCCTTGAGAGACATCCAACATCGTCTCCCCTGACCCGGGAAAGATAATACACTCACCAATGTCGTCATATCCCTCACCCCGGACGGTGAGTACCATCTCGCAGAGCCGGCGGATATAACAGTATTCACTGGCGTGACATCACAGAAAGACCATGACTTAGAAGGACCCACAGTATGCACCATATTTTCTGGGAATTCAAGAGAAGAAAAGAGCAAAAGAAGTAGTTAGAAGAAGAAGAAAGGGTACCTGAGGCAGACGCTGAAAAGAGGTTGTGGAGCAGAGAGAGAGTTGAAAAAGAGGAAATTTAGAGGAAGCCAACGTGAAATAATGAAGAAAGAAATCATATCCAAAAGCCAAGGTATATATGCACTATAGAGGAATCGACGCAACGGATGATTAAAACCACCCCGGGAAGAAGAGAAAAGACAGCAAGTTGCCCAACAACAGTAGAAAAGAGGAGACGCATAGCGTAAATGGCACTAACCCAAGCGTTGCGTCCTGAAAAGACGCAACCTTTTCAAATAATAACTATCGCTGTTTTTTCGTGAAAGGCTTTAGAACTGGTAGCAAGAGGTGCAGCACGCGAACCGTCACGATTTAACCTAGCACATCATCATATTTATTACGATAACAAGGACTCGGATAGGGGGACTTAATAAGGTATGGGTCTAACGCCCACTTAGCCTAAATCAACCCAATACAGGAGGCCGCTCTTATTATCGGCAATAACTAAACGGGCAGAGGCTGATGTGACATGACTGTTCACATCATCCCCCCAAATCCATATGACAAGGAAGAGAACATGCGTATGAGGTACGTTGACTCATTCCAAGACTTACATTACAGAAATCCTAGAGAATTTTTCGGTCTGACAAGATCGTCGGAGCAGGTTCGGCAAAGCACTACTTGTCTGACATAGATCTTAACTATTTTACAAATCAAGGAGAAAACAACCCAAATACGAAAACTTAGATGACTCAACACATATCAATAATTTAAACTTCATTGATTTATGTGAAAGATTTATACTCGTGTTGTTAAAATTGAGAAGTATTTTAAACTTCGCAAATGTGTTTTATACGTATAACTCCACTATGATGATCATCAATACTTTAGTGGAAGAAAAGAAGTTCAAACTCATAATAATTCGGATGCAAGGAACTTTAATGCATGAAAAACTTACAGAATTGAGAAGGTTTCAATTTTTTTTTTAAAAGTCAAGAGGCCAAATCTTCTTTGTACTACTATGGAATACATGACAGTTTCAAGGATACCTGCTTCAAGATCAGAGGCTATCCTTCCTAAATGGTCACCTTAAAACAAGCAATAAAGTGTGTTAATGCCAAAATTTGTCATGGGCTTGGCCTGGAGCTAATTGTCTTGGGCCTATTAGAGCTTTTATGCAAGCTCTGATACGGCCTCTGATCGAGCCTCATTTCTGTGTAATTCCAACATAGATGAATACCTGTAAAAGAACACGGGTCATTCAGAGCGAGGCGGTGTATGACTGCACCGCTCTGATGCCCAAGTCAGATCTGATAAAAATGAGTGTGGAGAGGGTGATGTTACAGTGTCATGAGGCTGTAGTAAACTTACTTTTTCTGTGGCTTTCCTTTCATGTAGGATTTGGTCTTTGTTAGGTTGGATTCTAGACCTTTGGGCCCAGTAAATGGAAATATGGGCCTTAAACCCATACATTATCAAAGTGGACATAAAACTAATCAGTATAAAAAAATGTTGCTAATCATGATGCTTAAAGCATCAGGGATACACCACTAGATATTGCTAGCAACAATGAACATTTGTAGATCATGATCTCCAACTCGATTCATCAGGAAAGGAGAAGGAACAGACTGGTGGTGCTAAGTATATTTTCTCATCCATAAGATTATGCAATTATTATACTTAAACATCACTCACATGTTGCTTATATGTTTTCTTACAAGTGTTGGATCATAGATAGTGGGTGCATGGAGTCATATGTGCAGCAGTTCCCAGAAACTTGTAAAAATTTAATTTGGCCCTTAACTCCCTACATACAAAATCTCTGCATAAAAAAATTTCTACAGCAATTCCAAACTATGTACATCTCTATCCACCGTCAATCATCCAACTCCTAATCAGACCTTATCCAATGTGGATTCAGTTGGATCCATTCCTTTATCTATGATACTAATCTCACAAAAGATACTAATCTCATACTCTTGATGCTTGGTTATTGTTGTTTGTAACATGACCTTCAGTGTAAATCCATCTTGAGGCCCGAGATGCTCAGAAGGCAAGGAAAATACACTTGTCCCTATATGCCCCTCAATTCCTTGTTTAGTGTACATATACCTCTATTCCTTGTTTAGTGCATATATACCCCTCACTTTTTCAAATGCTGGTATCCGGCTATAAGGGTATATGTGCACGTTTGAAAAACATTGGAGGGTATATGTACGCTTTCGAAAAACATAGGAGGTATATGTGCACTTTTAAAAAACTGGAAGGAATATTTGCACTAAACAAGGAAATGAGAGCATAAAAGGGCATTTTTAATTAAAAAATACCCTTGCATAAGAATATTTAGAACCTGATTTTATAATTCATGAATGCGCCACTAACATCAGGGATCTTCTTAATCAACTCTCCCCTCCAAACTCAGAAGAATCATGTAATACAGTTAAATAGTTAATACATGCACTCCATATAGGAAAAAAGAAGCCAAAAGCAAGTGGTTGTAGCATTCATATCAAAATGATAGTCCAAACTACTAAGTAATGTCCAAGAAATGGTCAACGCTTTTGAGGTCTTCAAAGTCAAGCCCATCAATTTCCCCTTGGTTTCCTTCTTCCATGGCATACACACTCCACAAATTCACAGGGGAAAAGGGTAGCACTATCTGAAACCAAATATGGCAGATGGTGCTGTCAACTACCTTCTGCATAAACTAACCTCAACCCTCCAGCAAAATGCATCATTGATGGGGGATGCTCAGAGAGAGGTTGAGAAAATCAAACTCGAGCTCGAAAGCATGAAGTCTTTCTTAAAGGATGCAGAGAGGAGACGGGAGAAGAGCGAATCTGTTGATACATGGGTGAGGCAGGTGAGGGAAGTGGCGATCCAGGTCGAAAACATACTTGATGAGTACTTGTATTACAATGATGGTACAGGAGCAGGTAAGAGTGGACTAAAGGTGTTCGTTCAAGAAGCTGTGTACCTTCCGAGGAGATTCGTTGCAATGCGCAGGATGCATTCAGAGTTGATGCAGATCAAAGCAAAGGTGCTTGAAGTCTCAGAGAGGAGCAAGAGGTATGGTTTTGATGACCGGGTAGATGAGGACAGGAGAAGCAGCGATTTTCCGAGGATCTGGCAGCATCAACATGGAGAATCATCGGCTTTTGCTGATGAAAATGATATTGTGGGATTGGATGAGGAGCAAACAACATTATCAGAGTGGTTGACCATAGATGAAGCCCGGAGGACTGTCATTTCAATAGTTGGGATGGGAGGTTTGGGAAAAACTACTCTAGTGACAAAAGTTTTTAATGATCCATTCATCAAGATGCATTTTGAGTGTTTGGCATGGATCTCCGTGTCCCAAGATCATGAAATCGAGGAGCTGCTGAGAAACTTAGTGAAAGAATTCTTCAAAACGGAACAAGCACTCGTACCTGGCAACCTCGGATTGATGAACTATCGCCAGGTAATGGAAATGCTCATCGAATTTTTGCACTGCAAAAGGTATCTAGTTGTTCTTGATGATATGTGGAGCATAGATCTGTGGAGCAGACTAAGAGGTGCATTTCCAGAGAATCACTGTGGAAGCAGAATTGTTTTCACAACAAGAAATCAGAATGCGGCAACCTCAGCTGGACCTAGAAGTCGTGTCCATCACCTTGCACCTCTCCGGGAAGATGCTGCCTGGACACTTTTCTGCAAACGAACATTCTGGAATGAGTGCAATCATACCTGTCCAGCAGAACTTGAAGCATTAGCCAAAGATATTTTGAGAAAGTGCGAAGGGTTGCCGCTAGCTATAGTAGCTGTTGCAGGTTTAATGTGTTCAAAAAGGAAACAACCAGTTGAATGGAAGAAAGTTCTTGTTAGCCTGAATTGGCAGTTGAGCAATAATCCATTCCTAGAAAGAGTGAAAGGCATTCTGATGTTGAGCTTCAATGATTTACCCTTTTACCTGAAATACTGTTTCTTGTATTGCTGTGTTTTTCCTGAGAATTACTTCATCAAAAGAAAGAACCTAATTCGGCTCTGGATTGCTGAGGGATTCATCCTAGAACGGAAAGGGATGACGCTGGAGGAGGTAGCCGAGGATCACCTCATGGAACTCATTCTCAGGAGCATGATCCAAGTTCAACAAGTTAACGACAATGGCAGGGTGAAGACTTTCCGTGTCCATGATGTGATGCGAGAACTAGCAATGGCAACCTCAGAGGAGGAGAGTTTCTGCACAAAACATGATATCCATGAGTCCAAAATCGCTAAAACTATTCAACGTTTATCAATCAATCACAGAAGTGAAGCTGTTAAGCTGAGCAGGTCAACATCTCGCC
Source organism: Rubia peregrina (assembly GCA_032355705.1). Lineage (NCBI taxonomy): Eukaryota > Viridiplantae > Streptophyta > Magnoliopsida > Gentianales > Rubiaceae > Rubia > Rubia peregrina. The sequence continues at coordinate 7,459,154 of JAULKK010000011.1, read as the reverse complement.
AGCTTCGCTCCCTCTTTGTTTTTGGATCAGATATGCATTCATCATCATTCTCTTTGAATTCTGTAGCATCAAATTTCAAGTTCCTAAGAGTTCTACACCTGCAAAAAATTCCAATTGAAAGATTGCCTAGTGCATTATTTGATCTCTTCAATTTAAGTTACCTGAACTTGCGATATACTAAAATTAAAGATCTTCCAAAGGCGATAGAAAAGCTAAAAAACCTGCAGACTTTGGATCTCAGGAGCAGCAATGTAGAGAAGCTCCCCAGAGGCATTTCCAGTTTGGAGAACTTGAGGCATCTATTTGTAGGTGGAGCTAAAGGCAATGATTCGAGCGCTTCCACATCCCACGGATTGCGAATACATGGAGGAATAGGAAATCTACAGAAGCTGCAAAGCCTAGCCTGTGTGGAAGCAGAAGAAGGGATGATCAAGCAACTCGGGTATCTTACTGAGTTGAGAAGGCTAGACATGACAAAGTTGAAAGCATCAGATGGTCCTAACCTCTGCACTTCAATTCAAATGATGACAAGCCTTCACAGGTTGAGTCTTGCAGCTATCAATGAAGACGAAGAACTTCTACTTGAAAACTTACAGTCGGCCCCTCCATTCCTTCAAAAGCTCGAATTGGCCTGCCACTTGAAGAAGCTGCCTCATTGGTTGGGATCATCAGCAATGAGCCTGACACATCTCAATTTGGAGTTCTCCGGTCTTGAAGGCGACTTCCTTCTTGCTCTCCAAAAATTGCCTGCACTTGTGTTTCTACAACTCAAGAAAGCATATGGGGGTAAGTTCCTACAGTTCAGAAGGGGGGGTTTCACTAACCTCCAAAAGCTGCATTTAGTAGAGCTCCAGCAGTTAGATTCTGTAGAGATCGAAGAGGGATCGCTGAGAAGCCTGAAAGAACTGTCTTTGATACACTGTGAGGCATTAGAGCTCCTACCGCGGGGCCTTGAACACATTACCAATTTACAGAAAGTGTATTTGAAGTATATGCCAAAGCTCATAGGACGATTACAAACTGATGGAAGGGAATATATTGAAGCAGTGGAGGAAATGAATTCAGTCACACTTGTTTTCTAAAGCAAGAAACAGAATGTAAGCAATTTCTATTCTCAAGTAGTGATACATTTCTGGAAATGTATATGTTGGTCTAGAACCAAGCACATCATATTTCACTCGGCAAGATATCAATTCATACACCTGGTAAAGTAGACATGACTTATTAAGATACTTTCCTAATTATGCAACCTGAGAGAAAATTAGCGAACTCTCGATTTCTTCAAGTTTTCTTCACCTCTGCAACTTGTTATGCAGAAACTGTTACTCTTCAAGTTGGCTTTTACCCCTCCGTCGTCATCAGGATCCACCGCAGCCAATTGCACAGTTGATACCAAGCCACTATATCTAACTATGTTTGTAGCAACGGCATAGGTGGATACTTCATGTTTCTTGTATGAAGTGACCTTTCTCTCAATGACTGAAAACTGACCACAACTGTCACTTTGAACAGCTAATTCTTCAAGCTTTTGAAGTACTTTATCTTTAGGTTGGCTGACACTATCAGTGGATTCCTGCATGGCAGATGAAAACAATAAAATTCTATCATATTCGCTTCCCCCTAGCATAAGAACATTTGAATAACCAAAGGTTATGTTTGGCATAGCTGTGCTTGAAAGCAAATCTGACTAATTTTGAAAGCAGGGGAAATCTGCTTCTGTTTTTCCCCCAAAAATAGTTTCTGCTTTAAAAACTGTTTTGCTTATAAGCAAAGCAGCTTATAAGCTCTGCCAAACAGAGCCAAAGTTGGCTAACATCCAAATTAGTCATTTTGTCTTGTAAGTGTGGAGTGATGAACAGCCCCCTTTGCATTTGGTAGTTTACACCTTGTCATCTTGTATGGTTGACAGATGAGCCATTTCAATCACTCTAACCAGCTACAACGTGTTCAAGGGCAAATTTGGGTTTCCCAATGTTAAATTAATAAGAGGCTGAAAATGAAATTGGAGAGTACTTTTTAAAAATCGAGAAGGGCTGAAATTTTCATCGTCTCTCGAGGCAAGTCCAAATTGAGATTGTGCTGGTCATTCTCGAGTCTCGACATACAAAATTTACAAGTGTTCACAGTTTGTAGCGGGTAAGAAGAACTAAATTGGCCCATCTTTCAAACATATGGCATGACTCGTGTAAATTGCCAAACATAACAGACTCAATACTGATAAACTAAAGTGGTGTGCAGTTGCATCCTATCATCACCTTTATCATTTGAGCAAGCTTAAACTCAAGCCTTAATAGAATAGAAGCAGGGATGAAAACAAAGATGGTGTATCTATACCTGAAAATTCACGGCGAGATCAATGCTGGCAAACTGACACCTGCAGCCCTCACTGAAATTGATCTTCAGCGATACTTTAAGGGGTCTGGTTTTTAGCATTGCCCTGAAGTATCAACCAAACCAGTGAGATGAAAAGATACAGAAACTGAAAGCAAATAACAGAGAAGACCGTGAATTTGCTCAGGAATGATAGAGCAGGAGGCAACTATGAAGAAACAAAGAAGTCTCCATGATACGACATGAATTTCAGAACACTGCACGTCATGCAAATTATTGATGTATGGGAAATGAAAATACATTCATTTCTATCATTCTAGCAATCTGTGAATATTATAGAAAAGAAAAACTTTGATAAAGGAACCTAGTACAAGTCCTCTCCTCATATTAACATGTACCAGGAAACAACATAAGTACTCAAATAGGGAACTTTGAAGTAACCTTTTCAGTGAAAAAGGTTGCATGTGCAATTTGGCTACTTCAAGTTCTGGCCTCTCGGGAAATGATATCTGTCAATGAATAACAAGTTCACAAATTAGCATAGTCACATGTAAACGCTTGGGTGATGGTTTCTGGTGAAGATGCTAGGAGATGTGTATAGGACACAATTGACCACTCAGCAGGCAAAGTGGCACAATGAGAGTATACTAATTTACTTCATAAGATAAGAGAGCTTTTTAAAAAATAAAATAAAACATGTATATACAAGTACAGCACCTCGACTGATTGGATGAAAGGCAATGGAGCTTCTTCACCATGCACACTAGCAACCCTGATTGACCATTTAGAATTTTCCCTCTCTGCAGGAAACAGCAGATTGACATGGGTCAGGAGACTCAGGACCAATGTTTCTGTTAATACCTGATTTAAATCAAGCACCCAAAGTGATTGAAACTGAAACAGGAAACACAAGCAAATCATCACAAATAGGCAAAGATTCATAGGCTCACCTCTCTAACATAGAACCCTAACCAACAAGCACCAGAAAATATCCAGAGAAGTTCAACAAATGAGAAGTCGTATTTCTTGAATAAAGTCAACTTCTATTGCTTTAAAATACAAATGCAAGGTGAAACTCAAGTTTTAAGTATTAGCAACTTATCATAAATCTTATCAAAGTAGTGACTCAAATGTCAGAAGAAGAAGAAGAAACCCGGAAAAAAAATTAACAAGCCAAGGTGAAACTCAAGTTATAAGTATTGATAACTTTGATGTGTGCATTAAAAAGCTTTCAAACTGAAGACTACTAAAAAGAACGTAGAGCAGAACAGGTCTCAAAATACAACCAAACTTTATTAGTAAAACAATGCATTGATAACAAAACAAAAGGAAAAGAAATCATATTGGAAAGCCATTTTATCTTATAGACTTTCACTGCTTCCCTAGTTTGGTCAGCTAATATTACACATGGTGTAAATATATAATTTACATCTGAACTCTCAACTACTTAGTTTCAAGTGAAGCACTCTGGTAATAAATGTCAATTAAAAGGACTTAAGAAAAAAATTATAAAAATAGCAAATAAATTTCGTAACTCTACCTTCCATGCAATTTAACTGATTGAAGATGACCCGGAAAAAATCAATTCGAACAAATGGAGGTATGGGGAGACTCAGAAGGCGCATCACACCTGCAACAACCTGCAATTGGTGATATTCCTTGTCCAAGTGAAAATCCCGGTGAACAAATAGCTGTGTCCGTCTAATCTACTTATCTAATAGAGTTGCCTTTCTATTTTCATTGCCCCAAAATCCATACCAAACTTCACATTATAATCGCATATTTTAAAGAATGCTGATTGGAAAAATCTAACTGTTTCCCAACCACCAGTATTGTATCAAAGCCGCACCATGGATGAAATATGAAGCTTAAGCTTTAGTGCCAGGCGTTAAAGTCAAATCATTCTTGGGAATTACATCTAATTCATAAGAAAGACAAGAGCTTGCTATCATTCAACGAATCTTTAAAAAACAGTTTAAATAGTACCCACTTTAGACAGGGTCCAACAGAAATATTTCAGTGGGGTACACAAGTACCTTGTCCACGAAACCGTGGATAACCAAGCATGCTTTCTTGTCCTTTGGTGTAGCCTGCAAAAGAAATAATCATTAGGGAACAATAGATTGAAGATTTCATCCTGAATACCAAGACAATACATTCTCTTTCAAGTATAGGAGAGCGCTCTTCCAAGAAATTTCTTAGAATAGCATGCTCAAAATAACAAGCATGCATGACATTACATTTAGTTTCTAAATATTTGGGGAGAGCTCATCCAGGTTTCCTACCATATGATATTCATACCTGATCCTTAACATCAAGATAGGACTTTCATTCAGAATGAAGTAATTAAATTTATAGCCACGGGCCCAAAGTGTAGTATGTTATTTGCAAATAAGAATTTCAGTTCTTTGCTCAATCAGTTTGACTGGTTCAAGTTCATCCTGCGTAGATATCATTAGACTATAAAAGATGGGCATGTGAAAAAACGGTTGTGACAGCACACCTGGAGGTTGACAATTGCAATCCTACCCCCTCCACGAAGACATTTCAAGGGAAGATTGCAAGCTGGAGTGATTTGCAAACTGAAACAGAAACAGTATCCCAAAACCATACAAGAATTTAATGAATTAGACCAATTAAACATATCAGACACAGCCAAATATATTAGAGTTGACACCAGTGAAGTTAACTGCGCTGGAATGATTTTAACTTGAAAATGAGTAATTAGTTTATGGATAAGTTAACTATTGGATAGTCTGTTTAATTATGTATCCCATTAATTTACAAGATTTGTGGAAGCCTGAGATTGACATTATTCACCTAAGTTTAAAAGGACTTCTAAAACCCCATCGCTTCCTTCCTTGAAAAAAAACAAAAAGGGACACACTAAAGCATTCATTCTCTTATTAAACCATGAGGAAGTAAAAGGTACATTTCGTGAGCATATTCAATTGTTGCTAAAATAAACACAAAGACAGCCAATGTCAAGGGAGTTTACCTACAATATCCTTTCCTCAACAGGCTATGTAAAGCATTATAAAAGTAAATCTCTATGTGAACTATTTTGATATATCTATGTCCACTCCACGCTCTTTCTACCATAAAAAGGATGACCCATTATAAACACTGCTTCAATGGCAAAACCATTTCAGTGTTATTTGATCATTGATTATCCAATCCTTTTCTCAAACAACCTAATTTTTCTCTGAATTTATACATTTTTCCTTATGGCTAATTTACTGGTTAGCAAATATTTCCCAGCTAACATAAGACAGCAACATTAATATTCTTGACGGCTACCCCTCCTGATTTAGATACCATATACAGAACCCTCTCACCTTGGCTTTGTATATGTAATATATATGCATATTTTATATAGGGTTTCCTAAATTGCAGTCCATTCTTCTGGTTTTGTTGTCATCATATTAATCATTCTTACAATCACTAATATATTCAGAGGCTGTGCTTCAATCCCAAGAGGCGGTGCTTAATTGCCCACCCCAGAAAAGCATTAATGTGGACATAAAGATTAAAATGCATGAAAATGTTAAGCACCAACCTGGTTCCGAGACATAATACAACATCTGCCATTCTACAGTGCTTAGCAGCTGCCTTCATCTCTTTTGGAGGCAGTTCATCCTACAGTTTTGATTGAATCATGAGAACATTAAATATCACAGTTTGATATACTCTGCAGGTTCCTTCATGTGACAACTCTTTTATCAAGAAAGCCAAAGGGAATGTCATCCATTAGTAAAAGGAGTCGATAATTACCTGCTCAGATAGACAAGTACCGTTGTTCCAGTATAAGACAAAATATAAATTTCAGTATTAAGTGTGATCATTCTAGTCAAAAGAAAGTAAATGTGTCTGCCCTTGCATGGGGTACCCAAAATGATGTCCGGAGCAGATATACAGATAAGCAAATCATTTCCAACGATGTAAGAACAATTAGAATGTATCTCTAACAACAACTAGAATCTGAAACTTCATTCAACGTGTTCAGACAACAAGCAGTAAAGATCATAAAGTACCTCCCAGTCTAGAACCGTATCTCTAAGTTTAGCCCCACATGTCACTTTTGAGCAACATCTAGATGTCTCCTTCATACCGATAGTCTCCACCTCAAAGTCTCTTAGATACCTTAGCATGTGTGAACAAAAGTAAGCATATATCAAGGTAAGCTTTGCAGAAGTTAGAAATGAAATCTGTTTTCTTCATGTGACAACTTCAATAAAGAGGGTTATGCGACATCATTCTTACTCTGCTTGACATGACGGGCATATTTCCCTGAATGAGTTGCCATGTAATTCAGCAAGTTTCTCCCTTGGGATTCCCGAACGAAGGTGAAGAGCATCAACATTCTACAAAAAAGATTACTAAACGTATACTTAATCTGGTAAGTACAGGGGTTCTTCCATATCATGATCTCATCTGTGTTCTGCAGAGATAGGATGGTGATAGAAATTTTTTACTTTTTACAACACGAGTCTTATATGATAAAAAAACTGCGGGGTATCTTTGAAAGTCATACCCAACAACATTACAATTCCCATGTCCCAAAAACTGGCTACCTTTCCCACCCTCTCAGGGGCAAAAAAGAGAGAGAAGGTATTTTCAAACTTGCCAAACTTTAATCTTTTGATTGAAAATGATAACATCAGAACTATAGGACCCAAGACTTTAAAGTATTTTTCCCTACACAATACAACCCCGGATCATAGTCCATAAAGGTTTCAAAAACAAAAATCTACACAGCAAGTAAAGGAGAGATCGTTAGGTTTTTATGTTATCACATAGTCATGGTTTTCTAAAATTTTCGCACACAGACCTGGCTTATAACAAACTTCAGGATTCCAATCTTTTCAAGTTCCACCAAGGCCATATGTGTTGAACTTGGCATAGCTCGGTCAAATGGTAGAGATGCTTCAGGCAAAGCTTTGCCCTCATGCTGAAAACAAATAAAACGAAAGATAAGAGAAATCACCATCTGTAAATTGTGTACACAACCAGTTTGCAATCCCAAACTAACCAAACAGGTTCTCATGTCCAGTATCAAGCCATAGTAAAGCAGGACATAAGTTTTGTATAATGAAGAAGTCCATTTGGTTCTGGATAAATTAGAAGGGCTAATTGCTATACTGTCTCTGCTGAATTCCCTTAGGAAAACTTATTTCATTTGAGTCTCTAATACAGCTCAGTTAGCTCCAAGTAATCGTCATTTGTAATTAGAAGTATAATAGAAGCAAGGCAATCCTTTAGAAAATTTTCACCACAGGGTTCACACAATGGAAATGTTCCAATTCAATCAGTGAAACAGATCCGGATTCTAAAAGATCATATAATAAAAATAGACTGAGAAGGGGTCACCTGCAGAGTCCAAATTCCTCTCGGACCGCGGAAATCAGGTATCCCGCAGGATGTTGAGATTCCAGCTCCTGTAAATGCCACTAGATGCCGACTCTAAAGTCATGAAAAAGTTCCAAAATGATAAGTTTCCAGCAGTTGAAACTCGTACACGAGAAGCTACAGAGAATTCTGCTTGAAAAGAATTTGACCTCTTTGATTATGGCTGCAAGTTCTTCAATCTGCAAGCGTAACAATAAATGCAAACCAAGTTAGCTGAACTGTAGAAAGCATATAGTTGATGAAAACCGTAGTGAAGATACCCCCTTCTATATGACCACTGACTTCTAACATATGAGATTCAAAGGTCTAGTAAATGACATGGTACCAACCAAACACATTCAATCTCACCTCTGTTCCACAGATAAAACAAACAAAAATGCAACAACTAAGCCTTTATCCGACTATCTGGGGTCAGCTATATAAGATCATATCTGTCATCATCGTGTTCGGTTGAGACACACAGGAAAATGAAACCTAAAGTCTTAAAAAGTGCAAGAAAATACAGTGCCCCTTATATTAAGCAACATTCCAATCCATACAAGACACTACTAAGTGCTACAACTCAATGAAAAACCCAACAAAAAGAAGGGAATAAAGAATGAAACACTTTGCAGGAAATGTAAGATCACCTTTTGGTGCAAGAGATGAGGTGAGTCGAAAATTTCAGACATTCCCACATCGCCAACATCTTCTTTGTAGGACAGTTTCTGGGCATACCCCAATGACATTTTCTTGCCTGATGATGAGTGAAGACCAGAATGGAACCAGGAACGAACAGCTCAAATAAAATGTTATGTTTCCTTAAAAGCATAAACCATGTATTGCCAAGATCGGCCCGGCTCGATGTTGGCCCGATTGAGTTTGACCTTTTTGAATTAAGGATTTGTTTACCGAGATGAATTTTTATTTAACTAAATTACAGATAACCTGAAAAGAGTAAGTATTAAGTGCTCCGTACGTTTATCTATTTGTAGCAACATACGTGTTTAGATTTAGATTAAGAAAATTAGTGGTTGAAATTAAATGTAAAAAGTATAATGAGTGGATGAAATTAAAGGAATCTTGTCAAACATGGAAAATGTGTCATTAAAAAAATATCTCAATAAATATAAGTGTACCGCAAATAAAGAAGACTAAATTGTCTGAATAGTCCCCAACATACATGAAACTACATTGTTTTGGTCCCCAGTCTCAAAATCACCCTCATTTGGCACTCTACAAATTCAAAATGATTTGTTT
>JAULKK010000011.1:7396319-7410696 GCA_032355705.1 Rubia peregrina | reverse complement strand
TCAATTAAAAGCAGATTTGGTCGAACATGCTTGGAATCATTTTCATTAATCAAGTTCATATTATGGTAACAACTTATTATATGTATTTCATGGTTTTCAGTAATTTCTATGTACTGTTTGTATTATCTTTGTATTTTTTTATTGTGTTTGGTTATTATAAACTGTTTGCATTTCAAATTTCTATATTTATATATTTAACTCAATTTCACTTTTTTAAATATTATTTATAATTATACTAATTTGATTCATAAACAAAATATCCATATTGATAACAATATTTGTAACATAATTAATGTCGGTAATGTTGTGAATACATAAATTAATTTATACTTGAAATTATGTATTACATAATTTAACTTTATTTATTTAATTTGGTTAACAAATATATACATATGATTAATTTCATTTTTGTATACAAAGAAGATGAATATTTTTATATTAATACAAAGGGAAAAAATAATATTCAGGTAATTAAAGTTAAAATTATTTTTATTTTAATAACTAATTTACACATATAAATAGTGAGCTGGAAATAATTGAAAAAAGTGGGACCAGTCAAAGATGACGTGGAAGGGACTGTATGATGTGAAAGTGACTGAATAATTGTGGAATCTGAGGCTGTTGAGAGGAAAGAGAGTTGCATTGTACATGCTTAGCAACCGACAACATTTTTTTATACAAAAGACTACTCCCTCCGTCCAACCTCAAACTTCATAAGCACTTCACTTTATGTCACTATTCACAGTCCAATTTTGATCACATATTTTTATAGATATATATATATATATATAAAATTATCTATATGATATGGATGGATTCGTTGTAACGAGTAGTTTCTAAATATTAATTTCTTATTTGTCATTATTATGCGTAGTTAAACATATTAACGGTCAAATATTTTTCTCAATAACCATGAAAAATATTCTACAAAATTTGAGCTTGGGACGAAGAGAATATTTAAGTAAAAAACACGTGAAAAGGAGAAATCACCGAACTTTATTTTGATTTCTTTTTCACTGCTTCCATCCACTCTTGTCAAATGCCAACCCCTAAACTTACATTAATTGTACTGTTCAACAGTAAGACATTCTTAATCTGAAGTATGGCAGCAAAAAAGACAGGAGCCGTTTGGAATTATTTGTTGATGATAGAAAGGTGCCAAAGCTGAAAGGTCCTTTGAAAAATCAGAGTGAAATGAAGTGAATAAGTGTAGCCCAGACAAAGCAGTAGACAAGAAAATATGTATCAGCATCGTTCCAGTCAGCGCTCTTGTCCCGAAAACATGAACAACTTAAAGTTGCTGATCATACTTGCATCCCTTCTGCTATGTTCATCAGCATCTTTAATCGAAGAATCAGAAGCTATAAAGTCTGTGATGAACCGTTTGGACTCAAAGAAACCACATGGGTCAATCCAAGAAGCTGCGGCAAGAGGCGTACTTGGCAGATTGCTTCCAACCCATGTCTCCAGTTTTCAATTCAACGTTGTACCCAAGGTATGCTCTTCAATTCCTGCTTGCCACTTCTGGAACTATCCGTTGCTGCAGTGCAGGCTGAATTCCATGGTGTAATATCTGAATCACAAGAAGTGTACAAACTTTACTTTTGTTGTGTTTGTCTGTTTGTGTGTGCGCATGCCGTGCTTTCTAATGAGGGAAATTTATTGGTGCAAATATTAGGACACTTGCGGAGGTCGCAGCTGCTTCCGGATAAGCAATTACAATGCTGCTGCAACCAGAAGCTCTGCTCAGATACTGTGCGCAATTTTAATTTTATATCTGGTTCAGTTACCAAGTTCTTTGTGTTGTCTTTATGCTAATACCGAAATAGGGGACTTTTTAGGTTGCTTAGTTTATCAAGTGTCAACAATAGAAACTGCCTTTTTCCCCTTTCTATCAACATAGCCACCAAAGGTAGTGGGAAGCCTTGGTTGCTGTACTCATGTCTTTCTGATGCAAGTTGTGGTCCCGCTTCTTCTGCTGCAGGATTCAGGGAACTACTGCCACTGAAATTACCGCAGGTCTGCATTGGTATTTAAAGTACTGGTGTAATGCCCATATATCCTGGGAAAAGACAGGTGGGGTTCAGTTATCTTCAGTTCCTAAGCCGGGATCTCTACCTCTTGTAAGGGATGAAGGGGTGACAATTCCACGTGCTGTACCGTGGAATTATTACCAGAATGTAGTAACTTCCAGCTGTAAGCAGTATCCATTCTATGCTCTCTTTTTTTTTTGCAAGGTATGAAGGGGGTAGTACGAACAATATTGTGGAGATTGATGTAGGAACACACTAGATTACACATAAGAAGGGGAGCATTAGAAACAGACCCATTTGGAAATGAGAGAAACATGCCTAATATGACTTAGACAGGTAAACAGGACCACCTTTCGATGCCGCAATACACCGTGTTGCAATAGCAACAAATTTAATGGGGAACAGGTAGACATTAGAAAACATGGACAGTAACTGTGAAAGACGATATGTTGCATTTAATTATAAATGAAAATATATGTTTCAGAACATGATGGGAGCTGTGACGCATATAGCCAACCCTGCAGTAGGATACAATTTCACAGACTAAAGAAGTAAAAGTAGAGGGTTCCAGTAGCGACTAGCGATGTTTAGACAACATTAAGCATTTGAATGATCAGGAAAATAATTTGCATTTGTGACTTTTGCTGATGTTTGCTAAGTTTAATCTGATATGAGAAAAACGAATTGAGCGGTTAATTAAATTAATGCATATTGCTGATTTGCAATCATAGGAACCTGACAGCTATTTGATTCTTAGTTTTGATAGTTTGTAATAAGCCGAGGCATGAATTCTGCGTGTCTGGACTTGGTTATCATGTCAATATTGTTACTCTACTAATGCTTCTATTCTTTCTACATTTTGTTGGCAGATTCCTTTGTTTGGTGGAACTGGGAAAGATGGGTGAAAGAGATTGATTGGATGGCACTTCAAGGAATTAATTTACCTCTAGCATTTACTGGACAAGAGGCCATATGGCAAAAAGTTTTTGCAGTATGTAATTTAAGCTCTTTTGTGTTGCTGGAAGTTCCATTCTGTTAGTTTCAGCTACTACTTGCTTATTTTACTTATGATTGTTTGAAGAATTTTGTAGAGAGTGGAAAAATTAAGTCTGAAGCTAGTTGAAGTTGTGTTGTCCACCAATCCCCAAGTGATGCGGGTTCCCACCTCTTGCATAGTTTGATTGCCATAAAGGAATATCATCTAAGTTCATTGTGTAGATAATTACACGCTTCTTCATTTTGTGCTTATCTTATATGTCAGTACAATTTGCTTTGTTACTGTTCTTTCTCTGATCACTTCTGATTTGTGCACTGTATGATTCCAAACCTTGATTTATAAGCCGGTAAAAAAGTAACTCATTGACATTACTTACAAGTTACAAGTGTAATTTTATTTACAATCGTTTCCTGAATGAAGAACAGTAGTTGTTGCTTAAACTATGTTTGCAAGACTGGCACTGATACTTTGATCCTTTTAGTCCGAGCATATCTTTAACTGTTTCAATGCGTTGCCTCAATAGCCACTCGTATTCTCAAAACACTTAATCAGTTTCTATGCATTTCCAGCTAGTCCAGACTGGTAGCCTGATTTACGTCTGTAGTAGATTATCATGACTGGTTTACTCTTGTTCTTTCGTATAATCAGATGCAACTTATTTACCATATCTTGTTTTTGGTGCTTCAATCAGGATTTTAATATATCTGCAAAAGATTTGAATAATTTCTTTGGCGGACCTGCCTTTCTTGCTTGGGCTCGCATGGGAAACTTACATGGGTGAGCATATTATTATGTATTTTCAAGCATGGATATCATTCTACATTTAATACTTTTCCACTCGTGGACTTACAACTGCTTGTAAACTCTCTAAAAAACAAAATTGAGTGGACCCATGGATGTCTAGCTTATATTAATAACCAGAAGTACAGCCAACAGTATGTTTAACCTCTGTTAGACTGTTCTGGCATGCTATATTTAATTGGGATTTTGAGGGTCAAGGACAAGAGTGATGGTTAATTTTGCCCATTATAATTGGCTAAGTAGTGTGAGGTTTCCTGATGGTGATATGAGAAATTTCCTCTCTGGAAATTTGATATGAGAATCTGCATTCCTTACTGTAATTGAATTGGTCATTAAAGTTGCGCATAAATTCATTGGTGCAACCATAGAATGTGCTCTGATGACCACAACTACGAATTAAAGTAAATTCATGGTTGCAATGCATAGCAGATGAAAGCATTTGTTGATATAGCATCAATTATGCTAGACTGCACCATGTACATTTAACAATATAAGAGCATGTCTAGTTTCATATCAAAAGGAACAAATGAAAAAATGAAAGTGGATAGCACTTTAAATTCATTGCGTGTTGCTTTCATTTCCAACCCTAATCAAGAAATGAATGACAGAGTTTCTGGACTTCTGTAGTTATCCATAAACCTATGAGCTCCTAGCTTAAATTGGAATGAATGCTTGTGTTTTGATGGAGACAGGAAGTCATGAAATCAAACATAACCATTTGCAAATGATAAATGGAACTCAATGAGCTGATGATTTGATCTTATGCTATGGTGTGCTTTATCTACACTCATGCAGTTCAATATATACAGCTTTCTCAAATGACTGGCAGTTTGTATCTAATTGCAGGTGGGGTGGACCTCTATCTCAAAATTGGCTGGACAATCAGTTGTTTTTGCAAAAACAGATCTTATCTAGAATGATAGAATTAGGCATGACTCCAGGTATATTGGATCTATCATTTTGAAGATAATCTTTTCGAGTCTTGAAACTTTGAATCTGGAACTAACTTTATGTGTTGTTTACTAGTACTGCCATCGTTTTCTGGAAATGTTCCAGCAGCACTAAAATCTATTTATCCCTCTGCAAACATAACCAGACTTGGAGAATGGTATACACTATTACTATTTCATTTGGATACTTCATTCATCTATCGTCACTGTTTTGATTACTATAATTTCGTGGTAATGTGGCATATCATTCCAGAGAGTGGATGTTTGTTCGCACTTGGATTTCATTTATATTTGTAGTAAACTGCAAAATTGGATTCCACAACTTTTTTCTAGCCAGGCTTTTTGCTTTGCAGTTGGTAGTTTCCTGATCTGAGGCAGATATAGTAAGGAACTTGTCTTCTGCTTTCATTTGTTTTGGTGAGGTCATAAGTAAATAGAGAAATAACTGCTCTCATGTAATCTCCAATTCGACCCTGACATGTCATGTATACAGGAATAATAAACACGTTGACTTATTTTTTTTACCCCTTCGTTTGCTTCTTGTAAAGAAAGTGTGACAGTGACACAAGAAGGCTCTCTATGCCTCCTTTTCTTCTTTCAAAACCTCTATGTTGGCTTCGTATGTGAAAATTTTGGCTGTGTTTTGTGGCTTGGGATATTGTTTCCTATGCTCTCCGCTGTGATATTAGGCTGTTAGGAGTCCATTTAATTTCTGTATTTTCTTAATTGCATATTACTGACAGTGTAAATTGCGTCGTTTTACTGTAGGAACACTGTTGATGCTGACCCTCGATGGTGCTGCACTTTTCTTCTTGATCCTGCTGATCCTTTGTTTGTAGAAATTGGGAAGGCGTTTATTGAAAAGCAGTTTAAAGGTAAGGCATTCAGTTTTCAGTGGATTGCCTAAGCATGAAATGGGATGAAGCACAATAATATTTTCTTCAACTTAGATAGAAAATATCCTATTGTGATTTTGATTCCAACTTAACATGAAGCTATTTTTGAGAATACTAAAAATAAAAAATGATTCGGGAAATGTTCATGTTTCAGTTTTAGATTTGATCAAATCACTTGGGAGTGTTAAATTTAAGACTATTAGTGGCCTGCAGCTAGATTGAGCTGAGTGATGGACTTGTCATCTATGTAAAACGTTGACTATAACAAACAAAATTATTTGTTGAAACTTTCTAGTTTCCTTATCTTTTATTGGGTGTCTAACTACAGCTATATGGCATATAATCTCAGTTTTATCTGGTAGTATATCCCGATAACCTTTTAATATGTAGTAGGTTGCAAAACAAAGAACTTTTTGGGATTTGAATTATCATGTTCAGCACATGTTATCGGTATGATAATGCCAGAAAACTAGAACGAGGTGATACAAACAATCATAAGAATTTTATTTATTTATAGTGTTCATGATTCTATTACTAACCTTGATTATTTTTACTTGCAGAGTACGGAGATATAACGAACATTTATAGCTGGTATTTTATACACACTGCTCTTGAAATTGCTAAATTCAATCCTTTTCTTCGATGTAGAATACACTTTGAACATGTCGAGTTATTCTCAGGAAATGTCAACCAATAAGTGTTGGCCAGGATGATTACATGAATATTTTACTTTACCGAGCCCTTTTTAAACATCAATAACAGCTTTTCAGTAGTTCGATATTATATTTTAATCAGCAATCCTAGTCAAGGGTGGTTAAAAGATCTAGGATAGGTTTTGTTTGGGCATCCATTTTGGTTTCAGTGTGTGCACTAGACTGGTTTTAAAAATATTAAAGTTGTACTGAAAAAGTAAAAGTTTGTATTGGAAGTGTATGAAAGTGAATTAAAAATGTAAAATAATGTTAGAAAGTGGCAAGGATTTAGATGAAATGTGAAATGAGACGGGATGTATATGGGTGCCCAAAGATGTGGAAGGTAGCCTTTTGGTAGAAGAATAGAATTGCCGTTTTATTGCAAAAAAAAGATACAGGTAGGTGATGATAGGTCACTAGGCTCAGGTATGTATATGTAGCTATCAATCTTAAATCTGCAATATGCAACTGGATTATTAAGCTTTCCTGCTGCTGTGAGCATTCTTGATACTTCTTGATAGCTGATATAGAGGTAACTGCATCGCTGCTGGTTCCTTTTACATACATGGTGTCCTTCATTGTCCATTTGTAGTATCATGTCTATCTCGTGATCAATCGTAGCTTGCTTTTCGTTTTCTTTGACTTTGCTTTGTTCCTGGTCAACATTTATGTTGATATTTTCTGCAGTAGTTTTTATCTTTTCCCTTTGAGAGGATGCATGAGAAAGTCATCTAGTTCTCAGTTCAACTTTATCTTATTAAAAGCCTTCCTTTTCTCCATTGAAAACCTTGATGTTCATTTTAACCTAAGATAAAGACTTACTATATGTTTTGCAGTGATACATTCAATGAGAACAAGCCTCCCACTAGTGATCCAACATATATATCTTCTCTCGGTTCAGCTGTCTATAAAGCAATGTCAAAAGCCGATAGAGATGCAGTCTGGCTTATGCAAGTATGTTCCTAAACCCTTATACTTCAATATTCAATCCTTCTAAAATTCTCAGTGCTCATCTTTGCAGAATTAGCTTGTCAGTTTGATAGATTATCAATTATATAGTTAGAAATTAATGGAACTTCACTGCTGACAAATGTATTGCTGAAACCTCCAATCGTGTGACTTACAGTTATTTCGCTGCTATTATTGCGTTGTTGTCTCCAATCACACTTTTCCTTCAGTCAAGGAAAGGAAATACCCGGAATGGAAACTGTTTAAATCTATTTCTTAATAAAACTCGTTTATCAATCTTTGTTTGCTCCTGCAGGGTTGGCTTTTCTATTCTGATTCTTCTTTTTGGAGACCACCACAAATGAAGGTTTGTCTCTAAGAGTCAAAGGCTTTAGCTTCAAATGGTAGTATCATTCCAAACTCAGTCCTGTCACATTTTGGGATCTCAACACATTCTTGTTATTTTCCTGGCTTTACCAGAATATATTACTCGTATCATCAAAATACAAAAGTCTTCTGTATTTTGAATTGCTCTTCTATGAATAAGATGTATTGCTTGACTTCATAGAATGAAAATATCTGATGAGCGTTCAATCTGCAGGAAGTACAGTAAGATTATAGTCCTGTTTGGTTACTTGAGGAATCCCTGAGATTGGATAGATATGATACACCAAGCTTGTTCTCATCAATTTGCATTGTTCTGTAATATATTAACCTGTTTGACTTGGTGCTTAATCTCACAGGCACTTTTACATTCTGTTCCACTTGGGAAGATGATAGTTCTCGACCTTTTTGCTGATGTCAAACCAATATGGAAGTCTTCTAGTCAGTTTTATGGTACTCCTTATATCTGGTAAAAATTGCATTCATATGTAAATATGATTGTTAATTATGTCTGATATAATGATGTTTCTGGTATCGTTTGTTGTCATTTTCCCCGAACTATCCATTTTGCAGAAGCATGGGTACTTCATCTCCTACTTGATGTTTACTTATCTTCAGGTGCATGCTTCACAACTTTGGAGGCAATATTGAAATGTATGGAGTTCTGGATGCAGTGGCTTCTGGTCCTATTGATGCTCGTCTCAGTGAAAATTCAACTATGGTACAGCTCTTCTTGTTTAAAATCATGTATTTCGAAAACTGGTTATACTTTTTTTTTTTTTGAAATGGAAAACTGGTTATACTTACTTGTCAGGCATAGGCAGCATAAACTGATTTTTTAAAGCTTTATATCAAAATATGGACTCTTGTCTGGCGAACTCTTACCAGGTCCAGTTTTTTAAAAGCATAACAGTGAATGTTTTTCCTGAGAAGAGAAGGGAACAATATAAGAGGTTGCCCTGTACTGCTTGCTCAGAAGCTAGATGCTTATATATGTTATCTGTTATCATCTGAACCTGAATTTTCAGTTCCAAATGATATCGAGATTTCAGTAGCTGCATACTGTGTAAGACAATAACCAATGGTGAAATTCAGACTGGAAAATTTGTATACAAAGGAAAGCTCTTCACAACATGCTGAGTTTTACCTATATAAATTCTTAAGCTCCTGATATATTGGCGAGAACGTGGATGTCACTTTTTGTCAGTATGTGTGATGTAAATGAATGCTTTATCACCTTAGATTGCTCAATTGTTTCATCACCTCCATGTATTTGATGGTTCCCAACTGATGACAATGTGTAGATATGCAGCTGGTTTTTAATTAGATTTTCCTGGACAGGTTGGTGTTGGCATGTGCATGGAAGGGATTGAGCACAATCCAGTCGTATACGAGCTTATGTCTGAAATGGCGTTTCGAAGTGATCGTTTTCAAGTTCAGGTACTAAAGGTTTATAAAACTGCAGTTCATGCTTGACAAACTAGGTTGCAAGTGTATCACAGGTGGCAAGTTCAGTCTTTAATCTTCATGCCTATATGAAAATTTTCAGTGTTATTTGAAAACAATAGTAAAGCAGTTTAGGCTGTCCTATAGTAAAGTATGGTTAAATCCTGAACTAAATCCTTCGGACCATATATTTGACAGTAGAAATTCCTACAGATATTATTTTCGGTGGACAAAAAAAAGAATACTACACAGTTGTGTAGTTTGATCATATAGCTATTCTGCACTTTCGAATAAAGCCTCAGGTATTGTAATTTGGTTGTGAACTTATGGCTAGTAGCAAGTAAGTTAAATGTCATGCTGAATGCTAAAATCATTATAGTATTTTGGTTACTTAATGAGGTCTAATTCTACAACAGATTGGTTTGTTTCTCTTCATTTTCTTTGTGAGAATTGTTTTAAAGTTTCGATATTGTATATTGTCTTGGTATCCAACTATATGAGGGCATGTATCTCCTACAAATGTAGCTAAATATGTGAAGAAAAGAGTTCTTGTCTTTCGTCGTCGTATCCTTTGTTAGCTTTGATGTAAATGGAGGTAAAGAAAATTTGTAAAATTTGGAGGGTGGACTGATTACTGCAAGTCTGCATGACAACTAAAAACTTCCTTACAAAATGCATCATGTTGAAGGAAAACCTGGCTCACCCAACATGCCTCAGGAAGGAAAACAAAGTGTATTTTTAATCTTAATCTGTCATGACTTTTTTTTCTGTATAAGGAAAAATGTATCTTTAATGTGTGTTTAAAATACTTTCATGCCATGATTCCACTCTACAGAGAAACCATATACGCTTATTCTTGTGACCTTATGGATTTAAGTTTCACTGAAGCCCACAATAACCTACTCCGTAGTATCTTTTATGACTATGAACTGCGTCTTTATGAAGATTAGGAAATTTTCCAATCAGATTGTTGCTGTTGTTCGAAGAATCCTTTTCCAACCAAACTACTTTATTCCACTTTATGATTTTAGGTCTAAAACCTTTAGCACTGGTTAATGGAGTAAAGAGGACTTTCACTGAGATAGCTCTCTGAAACAAGGGCAAGGGAAACACACTTGAAATTTTGAAAATCATATATTATGATCATAAGAGAGAAAAATTGTTTGCGCATTGTCCCTAACAACAACTAAGCCTTCATTCGACCAATTGGCATCAGTTCTTTGGAGAATATATCACCTTCATGTTCAGTTTGGACAGAGCATCTCTTTTACATCTAGATATTGCCTACTGCCTAGGTGCCTTCATAAGAGGCAAAGCAATGGTCCTAGTGAACTTCTAATAGTAGTTTCAGTTGATAATAAAATTCCGAACTCATTTTGGTGAGTCAAAAGTTTTAAATCAGTGATAGACCATAAGAGTCCAGGTACAAGGATTATTCTGCATTAGCAAATTCTGACATCTTGTTGACTCCAGGGATTACCAATGGCTTTGAACGGTTTGCAAC
The DNA here is from genome assembly GCA_032355705.1 of Rubia peregrina. Taxonomy (NCBI): domain Eukaryota; kingdom Viridiplantae; phylum Streptophyta; class Magnoliopsida; order Gentianales; family Rubiaceae; genus Rubia; species Rubia peregrina. Next base: position 7,400,045 of record JAULKK010000011.1, on the reverse strand, counting down.
CAGCCATATACTCAATGTATTCATCTTTAATTTAATCACTGTGACAATATAGTGTTTACTCTACTATGTGGTCATATATATGGATTATATCCCGTTATCTTAAAAATAACATTAATGCGTTTTAATTTCTCTGGTTAAATGCAATGGTACTCTATAATAGAAAATTTTAATTACTGTAGTTTACTGTGTCAGGAATGGCTGAAAAGTTACAGTCATAGACGATATGGCAAAGTTGTGGATCAGGTTCAAGCTGCATGGGATATACTTCATCAGACCATTTACAATTGTACTGATGGAGTGGCTGTAAGTTTCCCTGAACTATATGAATTCTACCTGTGATTTTCAATGTCAGACACTCAGAATGAATTCTTTCTTGTACTGTTGTACATCAATCCGTAAGATACCAGAAACATGAAAGGAGAATGTACTTGATAACCAGAAATTGCTTTACAAAATCTCTATATTCTAAATCCTATTGTATTTTTTATTTGGCATGCTACTCAGTGCTATGGTCTCCCTAGTTTCATTGCATGCTTCTGGTAGATTGCATAGATTATTATTGTATTAATGTGGTAATACTACAGGCCCCGCACTCTGAAAGAACTTGTTAAATATTTGAGAAATGTCAATTACTCTTGTGGTGGATTTTTTACTCCATTATTCGAATGAGATGGTGAAATTCTAGGTTGTACTTCCATGAATCTCTCTGAGATTAATTACTTTATGAGGCTGGATAGAGATGAAGGAAGAGATTCTTCGTGTATTTTTGGTTCATTTCCACTTATATATTTCATCCAAATTTATTCTTTTTTTCTGTTCCTTTTTTTAATGTATTACTTTGTTTAAATTTATTATTCAGCTGCTCAATGAACTTTATGGAAAACTAGAAAATTGAAAATTCCTTCATATTCTTTTTAAATCATTGTTGAAACTATTGTCGTCTCTCATACTTCATTTGCAACATGAGAAGACATGGCTGAAAATTCAGTAATTGATTGCCTACTTAAGCATTCCTTTTCCCCTCATTTTCCATGTAGGTTAAGCTGTAAACTAACTGCATAGTTGGTTATCATTTTCTTTTTATATCATATATTACTCTGTGACATTTGCTGCTCTAGTTCCATGCCTTATGTTTCTTCTTAAATCCCTTCCTTGCAGGATCACAACACTGACTACATAGTCAAATTCCCAGATTGGGATCCATCCTGGAATGCGAGACCTGATATGCGTAAAGATACTAACATGACGCACAATCTCGTAAGAACACTCACGTATAGAAGATTTATTCTCCATGAAAGAAGCTCACCTTTGCCTCAACCTCATCTATGGTATCGTAATGAGGATGTGATTGGTGCTTTAAAGCTCTTTCTTAATATTGGAGATAAACTTTCTGGAAGCCTCACTTACAGGTGAGTTATTACATTGTTGGGAAAACAAATTCAAACTTACATAGTACTGATTTTTGGCGCTATCTGAAAATGCCTAGTAGCTCACGTCGATTTAAATGTTAGTGGATTAGTCTCTCCCCCTTTCTGTCCCGTGTGTTACGAATTTGAAGTAGAATGTCTAGTGATATAACATCTGCAGGTGATTCAGTGCTACTTTATGTAGTTTACAAAGATCAAATTCGAATCGCTACTAAAAAGAGATATGGTTTGGACAGGTATGATTTAGTTGACTTGACCAGACAGACACTTTCAAAACTTGCAAACAAGGTATACGTGGATGCTGTAACTGCTTTCCAGAACAAAGATTTAGAGTCCTTAAAAATCCCAAGTCAGAAGTTCTTACAACTTATCAAGGACATGGAATATCTTCTTGCTGCGGATGATAATTTTTTACTTGGCAGCTGGCTTGAAAGTGCAAAGAGCTTGGCTGTTACTTCCGATGAGACAAAGCAGGTCAGGACTTGAACCCTTTTACTGATTGAACATCATAAGTCAGCATGCATATTATCATTTATTACAATCAGCACTGTTGAATATCTCAAATTTTCCCCCAATTCTCTGTTCAGATAGAGGATTTCCATCATTGATTAATATATTGGTATTGTCTCGCTGTTTTGCAATTTCTTCAGTATGAATGGAATGCCAGGACTCAAGTGACAATGTGGTTTGATACTACAAAAGCCAACCAAAGCAAGCTTCATGATTATGGTAATGCCATTTCCCCCAAAAATCTATATCACCTGCTCTGTATAGGGTGACTATACTTGAACTATGATAATGATTATGAGCAATCAATTGTTCACTCATCTATGATCAGCAAACAAGCAATGGAGTGGGCTACTGGGATCGTATTATTTGCCTCGAGCTTCAATGTATTTCAGTGAGTTATTGGTGAGCTTGAAGACGAACCGGAAGTTTGAGTTGAATGACTGGAGACAGAAATGGATAGCATATTCAAACGATTGGCAAGCAGGCAATGAAGTTTACAGTGTCGAGGCTCAGGGTAATGCCTTAGCTATCTCAAAGGCTCTAGTGAATAAATACCTGAGTTAAGAATAGTATGACTATTGGTCATCCTTTTCTCTGTCTTTTGAGTTTGTCTCACGTGGTCTCACGTGAGACCGTCTCATGGTGAGACCAGGGAGTAATAGATAGAATAATCTCAAATGTGGTGTTAATATATAATAATTTATAGTTTGGAGTCAAATGTAAAAGGAATTGTAAACTTTAGGGGCTAAGTTGCAAATATTTGAAATAAAAGAATTCCGATCGTCCCCTTCTTCGGGAAATCCTAATCGGCGATAGTGTCTCCATCGCTGGCGTGGTTGGCCGCTCACCACCTCCATCTATGGCTTCATTGCAATTGTCTCCAGCGCAACCGTTGTTTTCGCCTTTGTCTGCCATTTCATCAACCATCGCAACTGTTGTCTTCACATCGCTTTCTCCGCCACATCGCATCGTATCGACTTAAACTCTTGACTATTTGGCATTCGAGATCGATCGGTCGTTCCTGGCATTTGATGTTCAACCGATTCTGACAGGGTCAGATACAAACAAAGTACTTTGGTCTGCAATCGCTTTGTCGTCGCAAGAATAACGTTGTCTAATTGCTAGGATAAGGTTGTTGTTAAAGGCAATTTCGGAAGGGGTTAGAAGCCAGGGCTTCAGTAGTGGGTTCACTGGCGTTGTCAGGGTCAGATTGACGAAGGATCAGGAATTTGTGCTGTTCGAATCGCGAGGAATTTGAGCCGACGATTTAATTTCTGGTACCTAGGGTTTAGTCGGGAGGGATCCGGGCTCGGGCTGTGGGAAGGGGAAGGGTAGAAATAAGTTTTGGTGTGGGCTGAAAAATAGATTGTATGGGTTGATATGGATTGGGCCTTAATACTCAAATTCACATCTAACTAATAACACATAAAAAGAAATCAAATAAAAACTCTAAACTATCAAATTATATAATACTAAGATTAGGGGTGAGATCAAGCTGATCCGAGCCCGATCACCACTAAGATTGAGATCGGCTCGATTTTTTTTATCATGATCGAGATCGGCTCGAAGATCGAATCGAGCCTAATTTTTTGATCGAGCTCGACTCGTTAAAAAAAATAAAAGCTCGTGATCGACTCGTGATCGGCTCGAAAGATATAATCGGGCTTGAGATCGATTATGAGCTCGAGATCGAGATCGAGCTCTATTACAAACTCGTGTAAACCTGAAATTTTAAGTAACCTAGCAATTGATAATTTTATAGCACACAAAAGGCATAATTTCAAGAGTT
>JAULKK010000011.1:7372757-7390321 GCA_032355705.1 Rubia peregrina | reverse complement strand
ACGTGTGGCGCGTGTAAATTTTAGTTATAGTTTTCTTATAAACTAAAATTGAAGTCGAGTTTCCAGAACTCGACATTGAAGTCGAAATTCGATAACTCGACTTTAAAGTCGAAATTCGAAAACTCTACTTTAAAGTTGAGTTTTGAAAACTCGACTATCCTACTTCAGGAAATTTAAAAAAAAATCGACAGTTTGGTAATATTAGTCCATTTCGCTGCTACAGTGGGAATTCGCCCAACCTATGATGTCACTTATAGAGAAACAGAGGGAGTATTCTATTTTCGCGCATCCCAGTTAAAATGACATAAATCCCGTTTTAATCCTGTTTTTAGATAATAAAATTTTGATTAAACTGCTAACTATTAAATGAAATCAATTTATAATTAATATGATTAATGAGGTGTTGATGTTTATTTACATTTATTGCGATGAGATTTTCATAATTTTAAATTTTTAAATAGATCTTAAAACACAAAGTCTTATTTTAGATCGACTAACCGTTAGAGGAATAAGATGATTTGATGTTTATTTTTATTTATTACTGTGAGAGTCCTATAAATTTGAAAAACTTTTAAAATACATCACAATGTATAAATAATTATAATTTGTCCCTTAAAGTTATTACTATTTTTTGGGACAAACAGTGGTCTCATTTGCATTAATTTCATGATTATTACATAACCAAGTTTGAGTCGCACAACCACTAGCTAACAAGTAGACCTAAACTTTCTAAATTTAAAAACCACTAACTCACACAAAGGTGGGATGAGTCTCCAACAAGTGAACCCTATCAATCCCTATGAATATTCTCGATTTGAAGTCCACATGCCATATAATTGGCAGTCTGCTTCTCGATCCGTGGCTCTAAGCCTATCGTCTTCACCGGGTTGCATCAACTCAATAGTTTGATGAGTCTGTTGCTGGAATTCTCCGATCATCGGTGGGAGGGGCCTATTTGAGTAGTTTCAAGTGCATGTCCATTTTGTTTTGAAGTAGATCGGTACTGCATATGTCCAATTTGGTTTGAAGCAAACCGGTACTGCATGTCTCCATATTTATTGTTGGCCAGGTAACTTTAAGCAGACCATTAAAATTATTGAAAAGAATTTTTTCATGATTGGTCTAACCATTAGTCGGTAAACTTTCTCATCTTAAAATATAAGGGATATACTCCCTCCGTTTCACATATAGTGGCACCATATGTTTAGATGCTTGGATTTAGATGAAGAAAATGATTCGATGAAATTGAATGTGGAATGTAAAAAGTAGAATGTGTTGATGAAATTGAAAGAATCCTGTCAAAAATGGAAATTGTGCCATTTAAAAAAAAACATACCATTAATAAAAGTGTGCCACTAATAGATAAATGGAGGGAGTATACAAATATAACATTATATACTTGAGTAAGTGCAAATATAATACTCAGATAGTTAAAACTACAAAAACAACCCTAATTAGTTAATGGGAGTGTAAATATAACCATCTGGTGAGAAATATGATGTTGACCGTGCTTTTCCGACGTTGACTCCCCCAAAATAACAAAAATGCCCTCAAATTAAAAACTAAATTTAGGTGGAAAATTATAGCCTTACCATTCTGCGAAACCACCGCCGAACCAACCAGACCATAGCCATGGCGTTACTGTAACAGTTAGGGTTATATCAACACATTATGAAAATTGATAGGGTTATATTAGCTTATTGTTAAAACTTATAGGTTTATATCAGCACATTCTTACCATACACTTTGTTTTATAGTATAAGCTGATACAACCTTACACTTTCTTTATAATGTGGTGATATAACCCCATAATTTTTAGGAATGTGCTTATTTAACTCTATCAGTTTTCATAATGTGCTGATATAACGCTACCTGTTACGCCAGCGATGCAGCAGTGGCGATCCCGTGGCGATCGGGTGGCAGTCCGGTGACAATATTTAGGGTATTAATGACTTTAAATGCAATAACGTCATTTTCTATTTTTTAGATTTTTTTTTCTAGGAGAACAAAAATGTCTTTTCACAAAATTTCGGCTAAAAGTTTCCAGAAAGGGTTATATTTGCACTTTCACATATAATCTAGGGTTATATTAGGACTTTCAATTATCAGAAAGTTATATTTACACTTATATGATTTATATAAGATTATATATGCACTTTTCTCTATAAGTAATTATAATATAACCTTATAAAAATGAGATTGTTAGGCAGTACATTCCATTCCAAAATTGAATTGTAAGGCGGATGAACGAAATGTCGCACATCGGCAGGATAATGGGGGAACCATTCAAGGAGACTAGGATGGCGAGAGATATCACTCTCATGTGACTAAAATAAGACAGGTGTATCATATTTTTCAGGATCGCACCATCATCACCACAACTGCGGCGTTCTATAGTAGTACTGGAGAATGAGTGATGGCCTGGTGTGCAAAGTCAACTTCATAGGATAGATGGAGGGGATCGCCAACAATCTATGCGTCCTCAGCTGCACAAGCAGAGCTAGCAGCCATGTTACTTGCTATGAAGCAAGCAAACTTTAAAGGAAATTTGTGACTACTGATTAAGACGGGACAATGCACTACGACACATCACCAAATACTCAGAAATCCCGCCAGACGTTAGACAATTAGTAAGAGAAATTCTTATTCTCGGAATGATATTTTATAGTTTATCAATGTTTAAGATAGATAGACTAGCAGTCGCAGATGAGCATAACTTAGCACGATCTTTATTCCCAAGCAATGATTGAAAAGTGAATCACTATTTCCAAAAAAAATAAAATTCAGACAAACTATAAAAGTACTAAAATTGAATAGTTTGAGAAACAGAGTACTAATCGCAAAATAATCCACCGAAACAAATTTCACGGTTCGGGTCAGAAGCGTAAACGGATCTTTGCGCCTCTCGATCTTCTTCTCTCTACCAAATTCTCCGTCATCCCCATTCCCGGCAATCGGGTACGATTGTGTTCAATTTGGCGCTAATTGTCTTTTGAATAGTTTCATCTGACTGGTATGATGCCGATTCTTATGCTCAGTGCTAAATTTTGAGCTCAAGCTACACTTTTGTCACTGAATTTTTGTGGTTTTTGTTTCCCGAACTCAAAACGCTTCCCATGAATGCTGAAGAGCTGTGTTGTTTGTTGAAGTAATTGCAGTACGTGTTAAATTTCATGCTAATTAAGCTGACAGTTAGTTGCTTGAGAGTGATTTTTTTGATACTGGTCAGGAGTGATTAGGAGTGATCAGCCTGAGTTGTTCTTTAAGATTTCAAGTATTTTTAATGAATTCCCGGGTCTAGTTTTACAATTTTATAGTTTTTCTGGTATGGTTTGCCTGTAGACTTGAGTTCTTGATATTAATGTGAGGCACTAGTTGAAAAGAATTAGCCTGAAAAACGTTAACTTATGTGAATGTGAAGATTATACATATCTTCTCCAAAAGGGAAGAATATCACGGAACTTACAGCCAAGTTGCAATATTTGGTAGAACAATACACATATATATTTGAGACTCAGATTTTGATTCTTGATACTTGAGTTCTTGATCCCAACGTGATTTTAAATATGAATTTTGATTCTTGATACTCAGTTCTTGATCTCATTGTGAAGAACTAGTCGAAAAGAATTTGCCTGATGATTTTGAATTTGAAAATTGTAAAATCTTTTCAGAAGGAGAAGAAAATCATGGAACCTGCGGCTGAGTTGCAATCTCTGGAGGATGATGACGAAAACTTTGAAAGGCAACCTTTAGTTCCTCATCGCACGGTCGATGAAATTCTCCTTTTGTATGACTCTTCTTCTTCCGCAGGTTCACCCTCTCCCCCAGCTTCTCCCTCTCGCCCTTCTGCTCCCGTGTCTTCCAGTAATAATGGCCGTTATGCTACCAGTATTAGGTCTCATGATGGATCACCGTCATTTTCCACTAATCATTCCTCACAATTAGGTCTTGTAGATGAAAACGACAATACCAATATCTCTAATGCTGTTCATAATAATATTAGTAGTCGTACTGTTAGTCTTAGTAGCATAAATTCTTTGGAATACTCTGCTTCTTCAACCCCAAAGCTGCTTTCCAACTCTCATTCCTCAGACTCTGCATTTTTTCATAGCAGTACAAGGTTAAGTTCTTCCAATATATCTTCTGTGCGGACCCTTCAAACTCCAATACCAGCTAGTCTGCCTCCACTTTTTACTGCCACAAAATCTAATGCTAAGCCTGGAGCTGCCCTTGCTGCTGCTGCTGCTGCCTCTCGCTCCATTCCTACTCGCCTTGCTGCTGCTATTAAGTCCTCTAGATCCACCACACCTTCTGTTGCCCCTGTTCTTGTTTCCTCGGCTAGTTCCAATTCTTCACCATCAGCTTATTCCACGGATGCTACTACAGAAGGGTTTAATGGTGATAGTCCTAAAAACTTTCATTCGACACTAGGAGGAGAACTAAAGCAAGAAACTGGTCCAGTGGAAGAAGCTGACAGTGAGAGGCAATTTTCTGAACCACTGCATTTTGACAATTTGTTCATGGAACAAAATTTGAGAAATCTGGCTGTAGAAGCTCTTTCATCTGGGCATTCTTTTGTTCAAATTGATGATAATGGTTCAGCAGGAGGTGTGGCATCTCCTGTTGCTGTTGCTCCACTCCACTCCGACTTTTCTGCGAAACATCTGAATTTTGATGAGAGTGCCACTGCTGCAGCTATTGTATTGGAGGATAGTCAAGTCAAGCAGTCTCGACCACCTTCTTCATCATCATCTCAGGATAGAGAGGATGACATTGATAAAAATCCATCATTTAGTACCGCCAACCTGGTGGTCCAAGAAGTCCTCGATGCTGAAAAGGAAAAGAGTGTACTTGTAGACGAAATGCATTGTCAGGAGCATGCCATCTTTCATCAACCTAACGGTGATGCTTTGAATCAGAGTGTAGAAGAGGACAATGCAGACATTGCTCAAGGTGCGCACGAGCAACAGAGTAATAACGATGATACCAAAATTACCGATAAGAAATCAAACCAAACATCCTTGAGCCCTCTTGAAGTGGCTGAAGAACTTGAGAAGAAGCAAGCCTTTGCTGGTTTACATTTGGAAGAGGGCGCTGCTGCTCAACCCATGCGGCTTGATGGTGTTCGGAGGGTTTCAACCATGCTGGGATACTTTCATGTTGATTCAAACAATACTATCACCCGGACTATCTCAACGCCAGACTTCACAAGGGAACATGGGTATCCTGTGGTCCTTGCTGTTCATGTCCTTTACATTGCTATAGGAATGTCTAAAGGAGTCATTTTGGTTGTTCCAAGCAAATATTCACCTCACAATTCTGACAGCATGGATGCAAAGGTGTGGTTTCGTAAAAAAATTTCCTGCCTTTTGTTTATTTTCCACCTATCTAGCATTTAATCATTATTTTTTGCTTCTATTACCTTCACACTTTGTTTTTACTGAATTATGGATGGATGAATCAGATATTATTAAATATTTTTATTTTTTCTTAGTTTGGTGGGGTGGGGGTCTCAATACCACCGCCATGTGTTTTCGAATGTTTTTCATGTAGACTTGGCTTCTTAATCATGCTAGTATACATTTCAGATGTCGAAGCTTTTACAAGGGGACAGGCCCTATGGTCCTGTAACTTCTCTGTGCTTTAGTCAGCAAGGAGATTTCCTCTTTTCCGGGTATGGCAATGGGCACATTGCTGTCTGGGATGTGCAAAAGGCCTCAGCAGTAAAAGTCATATCTGAGCATAAAGCTCCAGTGGTGCACATGATGTATTTGGGGCAGGATTCACAAGTTAGTAAACAGTTCAATGTTGTTAGCGGTGATAGCAAAGGTGTAGTTAAGTTGATTCGGTTTTCGTTCTTCTCCTTGGTCAAGACTTACAAAACAACGGTTAGCAACTTTCAAGACCAATCCTCATGCTTTTTCATAAAGGAAACTAAACATTTGAAAACTTACCCAGGATTTGTGTTCTTAAAAACAGGTTCTTTGTGATGAAAAAATGGGCGTTGTAATCTGTGCATCATCCTTAATCTCCAGCGAGGGTATTGGAGGTGAATTGATGACTTCCCAAGTGGGCAATCCAGGTCCAGCAAGCTCTAATTGGAGCATGATCGGTGGTGCTATAGGCATGGACACTGGTTCGAGGTACTCTCCCGCTGCTGACGATGGCGTCTTCATTTTTGTGTTCCATCAATATGCTCTCGTGGTATGAATTACTAGTGGACGTTGCTTATATTTTTGTGTTTTTTTCCCTTGCATATATGTTTGATAAACATTTTCGAACTGCCTCTCATTTTTGCTAATATCACGAGACTGCTGCAGGCAAAATATGTTCCTTCGGGGGATAATGTGGTAAAGTATGCTCACTTTCCCAAGCCTGATGGTGTTGGTGAAGGTTCAATGCCTTATGCTTCTTGGAGAAGTGTATTTGATTCAAATGATTCTTCAACGGGTAAGTGTGATTTATGTTTGATATTGAGCAGAAATCCAGTTATGTTAGATTCTAGTTTGAAGATTCTGTTTTCTTGTAGAAACTGTACGTGCTGAAACATCAGAAAAAGCTTCATATTTGGCAATTGCTTGGGATCGAACAGTTCAGGTTTCTAAGTTGGTCAAGTCAGAGCTAAAAGTTTATGCAAAATGGACCGTGGATTGTTCTGCAGTCGGTTTGGCTTGGCTGGATGATCAGGTTAGGCTTTACATTATCATGTCTTGGTTATCCAGTTAGAACATTAAATGATTTCTTCCGTGCTGAATTTCTTCTGGCTCTTTGTACTGAGGTTCTCTTTTATGTGTAAATGAATACAAAGGAGATGATAATTAGCTGGTATATGTGCAGATGTTAGTGATTTTAACCTCTACCGGGCAACTTGAGATGTTCACTAAAGATGGGACCATGATTCACGAGACAAGCTTTTCTGTAGATGTTTTGAGAGGGGATGATTTGATTACTTGCCATACCTTCTTCAACAACTCCTATGGGAATCCTGAGAAAGCCTATCATAATTGTGTAGCTGTAAGGGGAGCTAGTATCTATGTACTTGGACCATCCCATGTTGTCATCTGTCGTCTTCTTCCGTGGAAGGAACGTACAGAGGTTCTGTGCAGAGGAGGTGACTGGATTGGAGCCTTGAATATGGCTATGGTACTCTATGATGGTCGAGCTCATGGAGCCATTGATCTTCCAAGAACTTTGGAGGAAATAAGGACGACCATCATGCCAGACCTAGTGCAGCTTGTTTTGTCGTATGTTGACGAAGTGTTCTCTTACATCAAAGTTGCATATGGGAACCAAGTTGGAAACTCAGACCAATTAAATAAGTCATTAAATAGCAGTTATGATCATCCTGAAGTGAAGGAGCAGTATATCCGAGTAGGTGGTGTTGCAGTTGAATTTTGTGTACACATAAAGAGAACTGATATTCTATTTGATGAAATCTATACCAAATTTGAGGCAGCTCAACAGAAAGGTACTAGTGGTTTGGGGGTTCCAGATAAAGGCGACACATCTAATTATCAGTTTATACTTTTGTTCCATTCCTGGTTTCTGAGTACCTTAAATCTTATAGAAAGGAGTGTTTTCTTAATTATCAGCTTGTTTATTTTTTCTTAGACACATTTTTGGAGCTACTGGAGCCATACATATTAAAGGACATGCTGGGATGTCTACCGCCTGAGGTTGTCTCATCACATCTGTATCTCAATGTCAAAAGTTTAATGTCTTTCCATCTTTTACTGTCTCTAAGTATCTGTAATTACCACTGACCTTTCGTCATTTCCCTTTTATAAAGATTATGCAAGCTCTAGTGGAGCACTACAGCACGAAAGGTTGGTTGCAACGGGTAGAACAATGTGTTCTCCATATGGACATTTCTTCACTGGATTTCAACCAGGTTCAGTTCTGATGCTGTGCTGAACTTTTTTCCACTAGTTAAGTTGAGCTTGTTTGGTGCAACTATGTTGATCCATTTTCCGTTGCACCATGCCTGTTTACTTTGGTGGCCCATGAAAGTAGATGTTAAATTTCACAAGGAAACATATTTTGATGTTTCTCCATCTATTAAGAGCTAATTAAATTATCTTTCTTTTCCCATCTCTAGCTGCTAATAAAGCTGCTTAAATATGTAGGTTGTTCGCTTGTGCCGGGAGCATGGGTTGCATGGTGCATTAATATATTTGTTTAACAAAGGTCTTGAGGATTTTAGGACACCTTTGGAGGAGCTCTTAGTGGTTTTACAAAATTGTGAGAGTGGAAGTGCTTCAGCCCTTGGGTAAATTGCGTTACACTATTTATCTTCTATTTCAATAATTGCCATTTTTTTTCCTGAAAAGTGGTGCACGATATCTCCTTTATTAATTGGCTCATATGTGTGTGCGTATCTTATTAATCCGTTCTAAACTAACTTGCACATTTTTTTCCTCTTTTGGCAAACTTACATTATTTTAAGATTCAAAGGTCCCACTTTTCGTTCTCACTCCTATTTAACCTCCACTTATATACATTACTTCTCTTAATTTATTTGCTTCTCATTATTTCACATACTCATCCTCCACACATTTACTCAATTTCTTGTTTCATGTGCCCAAAAAAAGTGGCCAACTTAGTGCAGACTGAAGGAGTACATGCTAGTCTTCAATAACCATTTTAAAATTTATCGAAACAGGTATAGGATTCTTGTCTACCTGAAGTACTGCTTCCAGGGTCTTGCGTTCCCTCCAGGTACTGCTTCGAGTCAACCTATACTTTTATGTGATGCCACATTGCGATAAGTCCATGTACTTGTTAAAATGGATATTGTTTTCATATAACTTACTCTGGTATAACTGTCTGGTAAGAAAGAATATGGAGGTATATCTCCATTGTGCGAAGCTGTATAAATTGCAGTGCTTCGGGATATTCTGTATAACTTAACAATGATGTACCCTAAAGGCCCCTTAGGTTTAGTTGCCTCTGGTTTCCACTGAATTTGGGCCCGTGAATTAATCATTTAAACTGCAGTAAGGTTTTCTTTGGGCTCAATTTAACAATGATGTGCAGTAAAGTTGTTCAGATGGAATTGGTGGGAGCAGCAGAATTAATCATTTAAACTGCAAAACAAATGTAGTGTATTCGTAGTTCAAAGTTCATTTTTGTTCTTGTTCTCAATCGCAACTTTTTTAAACTCCAAGATATTCATTAGGAATTGCGGAGACTCATGGTATCTCTCATTTTTGCAGGACATGGAACTCTTCCCACGACAAGCATGTTGTCTATAAAAGAACAGATTCTACAATTTCTGTTGGATGTTTCCAGTAATCCAAAGTCACGGGCAGACACAAACTTGCCATCTCATGGTCAATTACCAAATTTGTGTCATCTATTACAGTTGGATACTCTATCCACTTTAAATGTCTTGAGAAATGCATTTGTGGATGGATCTATCAATTCAAATGTCGAATCAACAGAGGTGAAGGTCTTGGGGTCAGAAAGTCAAAATTTGGTCCAGAAATTAGTTGATACTCTTTGTATAATTCTTGAAGCTAGCTATTTCCAACGGGATATTTCTACTGATAGTCATTACAGTAGCTCAATTGAAACTTGGCCTACAAAGGATGATGCTGGTTACATGTTTGAGTTTATCGCTTATTATGTTGCATATGAAAGAGCTAAAGTCTCTAGGAATACTTTAGGTAAAATATTGGAGTATTTAACATCCGTATTTAGCCCTTCTCCTGGGGAGTCAGAGAGTATTTTTGAAGCCATGAAAGCAAGAGAGAAGCAACTACTTGCACTTTTAGATGCAGTGCCCGATACAGATTGGGATGCTCTGCACCTGTTATATTTGTGTGAAAGATGTCAGTTTCACCAGGTATTTTAATCAGCTGGTCCTACAGGTTCCATCAATTAGCTGAAATATGAAAAGATATGGATTTGCCAACTTGACCTTTATCTTATTCTTCAGGTTTGTGGCTTCATACATTCAAAACAACATCAGTATGTTGCTGCGCTGGATAGTTATATAAAAGCCAATGATGAACCCATTCATGCCTTTTCTTTTATCCATGAAATGCTACGACTACTGAGTGAAAAAGAATTTGATAGCTTCCAAGCAGCAGTTATTTCCCGTATTGGGGATTTAGCTAAACTAGACAGGTGATGGTCTATAATGATGAACGTCTTGTAGTTTTCAGAAATATGACTTATTCCAAATTACTTGGTTCTTTTTTTAATGGCACTTGCTATTTATCTATATCCAAACCTGTTCTCTCTGATCACTAAGCTGTTTGTATTTTATTTATTTCTGCAGAGAAGGAACTTTCTTCGTAGTCATCCACCATTTCTACGGACAAAGTCAAATTTTGTTTTCTGAGCTACAGTCTCGCCCTGAAAGCCTTTTTCTTCATATGAAGACACTTATTGAGGTTCACACTACTGGACGTGTCCAATTTTCTCGATTAATGAATGATGGTAGTTTGTATTATCCCCGTGGAACAATTGCAAAACATCAGTCTGACAGAGTTAATATATTCCTGAAAGCATTAAGTGAATTTCCTAAACTCCTCCATAGCAATCCAATTCAGCTGACAGATGAAATGACAGAACTTTATTTTGAGGTAAGCAATCTGTAATTACATATTCTATGTCTCTACAGAGAGGTTGTGACTTTAGCCATGTCATATCATTCTTCCTTGAGTTGACATTAAATGTAAGGGTCGTGAAGAAGTCCCATTTCTGTTCTAAGGTTTTGTGTTTATGCTCATTTAAATACGGGAACTCCAGACCCTTCATAACAGGGATTTTTATCATTATTGTTTACTTTTCTCCTCTAAAACTTGTGCTGGTTTGGCTGATCTTACTGTTCTATAAATCTGTGCTTCAATTCCATATAACCATCATTTTTCCAAACTCTATCGCTTTCTCAATTTTTATTCTTTTGTTTCCCTTTTCTGTTTGCAGTTGTTGTGTCAGTATGAAAGAGAATCAGTTCTGAAGTTCTTGGAGACTTTTGAGAGCTATAGGGTAGAGAACTGTTTACGTTTATGTCAGGATTATGGAATTGTAGACGCAGCTGCTTTCTTGTTGGAAAGGGTTGGTGATGTTGGAAATGCTCTTTCGCTGATTCTTTCTGGCCTCGGTGAAAAATTTATCGTTCTTGAGTCTTCAATAGGAAGTACACAGCCTGATCCTGTATCTCTGAACCTTGGAACGGTTTTGAAGGAGAAAGAGGTTTGTGATGTCTATAACTTCTTCCTCAGTTCTTGTTCTATAAGAACATTATTTTCAATTTTGAAGCCTCCATGTTGCAGGTCAGAGACATACTTGACATTGTGCACTCTTGCATAGGACTGTGCCAACGCAACAGCCCTCGTTTGGGTTCTCATGAATCTGAGTCCCTCTGGTTTCAGCTGCTTGACTCGTAAGCCCATAACCTTTACTGAAGTACATAATTTTTCAAAATTAGGTTGGTGGGCAGTGAACAGAATGTCGCCCATTACAGTTATAATTATACTTATAAAGGTAAATTATAAGAATTGATACGGTTATATGTTAATAAACGGTTAAACCATGTGGGTCTCTAATGATAATATATGTCTGACCTACTCATGTGTCTTTGCCTTGCAATTTCTCTCCGTCCTGCTTTATATGTCCCAGTCATGACAATAACAACTTATCTGTGCCCAAACAGACATGTGCCTTAAAACTCCATCAGGAAGATGGACAGCAGGAACAGTAATATTCTCACATTTTTTTAGAATTTATTCAATGCATATTTCATTTTTGTTCATGGGAGGGAAAACAAGTAAACAAGTCACGTGAGAGACATTAGGGGTTCATTAGACTGAAAAACTTAACAGTTGTAAAAAGTTGTAAAATGATTTGAAGCTGCTGAATGGCTAGTTTCAATGCAGATTTTGTCTTCCTCTAGCGAATTCATGTAGTGAAGCTGGGCCTTCACATGAACCACGCCCACAAGTTCCAGATAATTCATTAGTCATGCAAGAGGATGATGGGGAATGCAGAATTAAACAGAATAAATCCAGGTCCCCGAAAAGTACTCATATATTGAGGAAATTGGGGTCTGTGTTTATCAGAGAAATTGTTGAAGCAATGATTGGCCATGTTGACATTTCAACTATTATGTTGAAACTTCTTTCTGATAGTCGTATCCAGGAGTTTGGTGACATAAAACCTACCATATTGGGAATGCTTGGAACTTATGATTTTGAGAGACGAATTCTGGTAAGTCTGCCTGGCCACTTTATGTTTATTTTCCATTTTTCTCAAGTCTGGTTTTATGTTTTGGCAAAGTCTTGGGAAAGACCGCATTTCCATAGGCATATGGAAAAACGAGGTTGAATTAGAAGTATGGGAAGGTAAAATGTTTTAATTGAAATATTAAAAATTTATTATGCAACCTGCAATAGTTATAAATGTATGACCCGATTAATTCAAACTGAAAATTTTATCTTGATTTCTTCTAATTTGCAGTTTAAACCTTGGTCTTTCCATAACTTATGGAAAGACCGTCTTTCAAGAGACGGACACTTATGTTTATGTTCTTTGGAATAGTGAAACTTCCTCGCCTTGGCTCCTGAGGCTTCTTTTTTCCATAGCCTTCATTGTGAAATTGCTTCAAAACATTGAATAGAGGGGGAATTACTTAATACTGACTGATGGATTGTGATTTAGGTAAAGATTAAAAAACATAGTATTAGTTGTGTAACAGACCAACACAACTAGGCAGATGTGGACACTCTTTAGTTTGTTCAATTCCATGCTTTACAGTAGAGGTGGACAATCTTTTTAATGCTACGTATGTCCAACTTCAACCGCTGCATGTAGTAGCTGTTTCCTGCATGGAGAATTTAAATTCAATTGTTTACAGGGTCAAAGCCATGAAGTGCAGGTTTCTGTAGTTATTGATCAAGGGAAATGGGTATCAAAATTTGAAGCCAATTTCAGTTGAGACAAAGTGATAATATGTTTCTTAATTGACTGGTTTGTGTGTCATGCCAGGACACTGCCAAATCATTGATTGAGGATGATACTTATTACACCATGAACTTGCTCAGGAGGGAAGCGTCTCATGGATATGCTCCACAGGACTTGGCATGTTGCATATGCAATTGCCCACTAACGAAAAATTCCAGCATCCAAGTGTTCAGTTGCAGTCATGCATTACACGTTCACTGTGCGGGGGCAGTATCATCTGAATGCCCTATTTGTGTGGCAACAAAGAACACCCAGAGATCAAGTAAAGCTGCTGTTGTTGACAACGGCCTGGTGGGCAACGCTTCATCAACACTGCAAAAAGCTCCACGAACAAGTTCCTTACACTCACCACTAGATAATGATGTTTTTGAGAACTCGTACAGCCACCATCCAGTTTCAAGGGTAAATAATTCTTCGGTAGTTAACTGTTAAGTTTTGTTCTTGTTGTTTAATTAACATGTCATATGTTTGGTGGAAGCAGTTTGAGCTCTTGAACAGTCTTCTTAAAGATGAAAGATCAATCCAAACAGAAAACGTGCCTTCCTTGAGGCTTGCTCCTCCAGCTGTTTACCATGAGAAGGTGAAGAAAGGGGTTAATCTTATGACAGCAGGGAACATCAATGGCTCCCCAAAAGCTGAAAGATCAAGTAGGAGTAGGCAATCGGGAGAGGCCAAAGCAAGCGGGTCATCATCTAGGTTCAAACTGAGGTCGACTATA
This sequence comes from Rubia peregrina, assembly GCA_032355705.1. NCBI lineage: Eukaryota > Viridiplantae > Streptophyta > Magnoliopsida > Gentianales > Rubiaceae > Rubia > Rubia peregrina. The sequence continues at coordinate 7,376,631 of JAULKK010000011.1, read as the reverse complement.
TTTGGTAAGCAGATTTATCTCCATATCAATTGGGATGCCCAGTTAACTCGTTTTGATTTCTAAAGCACTATAAGCCCCATTTGTAGGGAAAGAGAGGAGTAGTAAGCGGCTGCAATAACATCAAGAGTTTTCTGCTTTCGCTGTTAATTGGACGGAGAATCCAGGTCTTGATTAGTGTTAATACTTGCTAAAACGTTGGGCACCATGTAAGTAGAAATAAGGCAAATTTTGACCTTCGTCCATAATTTATATTCTAGTTTTCATGCAAAATTTTCTGACTCATTTGCTCTGGTAGGAAGAAACATGTATGTAAATATTACGTTAGAAATCACAAATTTTGCTTGGTTAATATTGTGTAAATTGTACATTTATGAGTTCTTGAGTTGACGACGTTGTTTGTTGAGAAGACTTAAAAGCAACAAACATTGTTGTTGCTTGTATGGCTAGTTGTACCCGAATCTGATGTCTCTATTCCATGTTATATTGTGCATCAATATGCTATAACTGGTGGTGGTAGTAATTTATCACTCATCGTTGGACACTCATTAAGCATCGGCATTGTTTAAACACTCCCTTCGTTTTTTCATATGACATATTTTGATTTTAAAAATATATATATTTTGTATCCAAAATCTGAACACTTGGTTTAGGTGGCCTGTCATCCTAATTATACTCCCTCAGTTACTCCCTCTGGTTTCTTAACAATGGCTTCCTTTTTCTGAAAATTTTTCAAGGCATATTTGACCACCGATTACTTTTATTTCATACAATAACGGACTATAAAATTTTACTTTTTAGAAACTACGTGTTACGGAGAATTCAAATACACCACATATGACATGTATTATTGTATGCAATTAAAGTTATTGATGGTCAAACATGCCTTGAAAAGTTTTGCAGCCAAAGGGAGCCAATGTTAAAAAATCAGAGGGAGTATTTTTTTACATGACACACTCCTTAATTGTATCTAAGGGCATGTGCAATGGTAGTTTCTTAAGTTTAAAAAACCGATGAAGAAACCGAAAACACCCACAGTGATGGTTTCTAGACCGATTTTTAGTTAAAAAAACGGTCCCTAGTTTCTTACTAAGAAACCGGTTAAGAAACCGGTGTGGGGACATAGCAATAAATGCTCTTCACGTGGCTTTGGAGCAGCCACTTTTTTTACCATCAAAGGGACACGTGGCAGCCATCAGGGCCGGCCCTAAAAATATTTGGGCCTGAAGCAAATAGTGTAAAAGGGGCCTCATATATGAGGAAAAAATTTAGGTCTAAAACATTCACTCTCCTTTTGTTTTATTTGCATTTATTATTATATAAATGAGAGTTTTTTAAAAAAGAAAAATGGGCCTCATATATGAGAAAAAAATTAGGCCTGAAACATTCACTTTCCTTTTGTTTTATTTGCATTTATTATTATATAAATGAGATTTTTTAAAGAAAAATGGGCCCCTAAAATGGGGAAAAATTTTGGGCCTGAAGCAATTGCTTCATATGCCTCAACGTGTGGGCCGGGCCTGTCGATAGGTGGTGTTTAAATAAAGTTTACTGATATGTGTTGACAAGTAATTTATTAAATGTCAACTATTACACTATTTATCAGTAGCACCGCCAACTAACCAATTGGCAAACGATGTAAACCAATTTTTAAAAATATTATTACTAAATTGTCCATTTAGATAAGATTAGTTGGCACTGGTGATGAGTGCATTGAGTGGTTAAATTGTGGAGTATCTTAGTGGAAAAAATAGTGCACACATAAAAGTTGAAATATAACACTAACTTCTAATATACTTTTACAACACAAAATATTTTATAATCAATGAACTTTTACCAATATTAGTTATATACTATCATTAATAAAATTTATAATAATATTTAAGTGATATATGATCGAATTCAAATATTATAAAAGTGTAAACTAATTGCACAAATAGGTTGCACAAAACATTCTTTTGTATCTATGCACGTTTTTTTAACCTAAATACACTTAAATTTAGTTTAATTTGATTTAATTATTTTATTTAAATAAACAGTAACTATATTTATCTTCCTTGATTTTGATTTTAAGTTAATTAATTGATACAATGGGTGCATTCGATAGAACGGAATGTTGCATTTGTACCGTCTGTACCTGTATATAAAGTGATCCAAAACCACATACAATTTCTTCCACGTATCTGCGTAATCCAAAACCACACACAATTACCCATAATGTCACACAATTACATGCAATAAAAAGGACGGAAATGTAGAGGAATTTTGTTAAGGGGAAATTAGTTTGAACGTATTTATGAGGTTAACCATGAAAATAAACCGAAAGAGCTCATGTTTTAAAGTTAGCAATCATGAAGTTCACATTACTCATAATGGTTTTCTTTTGAGCGCATATGTTACACTATTATAACTGTTAGTAAGGAGTGAAAGAGCAACATTTTTTTACTTTGTAAGACAGCAGATTAGCAATTCTACTCATTCTCATAGCATATATAACAGACTCCAAAAAATAAGTTTCAAAAAGACATTGTCCTCAATAACTTCCCCTGCCGTTTATGTTTGTGTACCAACCAATAAGAGGATGAGAATCAAACCCTTGCCAACACTTTAGTGACAACACAAAACCAAACACATTTGTTCAGCTGAAACCTAAACAGTACTTCAGTTGATTAAAATAATGGAGCAAGAAAATCTCCTGACTGAAGACAGAAGCAGCGAGGATCCTGGAACCCAGATTTCGCAAGCCTAACATACTTCCTCTCCTTCCAAACTCCTAGAATGGTAACCATCACTTTCCATCTCAAGATCTTCATTAGCTGGAACCATTTTACATCACCTAAAGTTAGAGGTGATACTTTTCGGTAAATTTCTCGGCAAATCCTTAGCTCCAATAAAATTCAGAACTACGTAGAAGTTATGGCGTTCAACAGCGTATGAAGTACTCACAAGTGCACGGTTTGCAGGCATTGGTGGACAACCTAAGGACCAGAATCTGCAGAATCACCTGAAAGAGTAGAAAAGTAAGATCCAATCACAACATGCAACAGAATACTGGCTAACATATTCGCAATAGGACAATGATCAAATAACACTTTTTCCACGGTACCTCCTACATTTATACGACATAAACCAACTACAAGTTACAAGAGACGGAACTAAACCACCTTACATACAAAAGAGGCTTTGGATAATCAAGTCATCCCGTGCACTTTTTACTTTACAGTCTTTACCCCACATATGAAGCGGCCCTCTTCCAGGAAAACAATAGACCATAAATCCTTGATGACAAAATCAAATGGCTCTGTAGCAGAAGTTTACCTCAACAAAAAAATTAGCAGTAGCACAGCAATTCACTCTCAGAACAAACATTGAAGAGGCAGGCAGCAAAGATTCAACTCATTCAGTGAAAAGAGAGGTACAAACTTCGAAACTGAGAACAGATGGACAGCGACTAAGAACAGACATTGAACATGTTGCGTGCAATGTAAAGGACTTGAAGTACAGTAAATAAACAACTTGGAATTGTAAAAAAAACAGGAGAGGAAACCCCTAAAATTCACTGCAGAAATAGATGTATGGACAACAGGATTGGCTGGGAAACATAGAGGTAGAAAGAGGAACATAAACTGCAACATATAAGGAGGAATTCATACCCATCTATGCAGAAACGTGGCAAAGCGGAGAATGCAGGAAGAAGACACGTACGGGTACGAGTGACACGTCTCTTGGTTGGCGAAGAAAAATGGGAGGGGGAAATGAGAGGATAGGGAACCAGCGTGGGCGGTGTGAACAGGAGAAGGCAAGGGCGATTGAAGCAGGGAGATAAAGGGGTTGGGAATTGAAGAACTTACCAGCTACCTTCAACCTGTTGTTAACC
>JAULKK010000011.1:7313525-7323604 GCA_032355705.1 Rubia peregrina | reverse complement strand
CTTGCCTTCCATGCATTGTTAGACACCAGTTATGTTGACCCGTGGATGGACATGATTTCTCTGCGCCTGAGGTGTATAGCGTTGGTTGAAAATTGTTATTGGGTGCTTACTCTTCTCCTTTCTTAACTGAGTCAACTGTTTCATGGCGAAGGTGGTCACTGATTTTCTTTCTGAGATCATTGAAATTCTCTGTATTGTGACCATGATCCTTATGGAAGCATAGTAATAGTCCTTCGATCTCTTTTCTGGTGGTTCTCTCATTGGAACAGCTCGCAAAACAACTCATTATTGTTTCGTCAAATTTCTTTCCTTGAGTTTGTTAGCAATATCTCAGAATGTGCAGTTCTAAAAACCGCTATGCATTTCTTCTTTTACCAGCGAGACTCTTTTCCCCATCTTCATTACTTTTTTCTATTGTCATCTCCTGTTTGCTTCTCTCCATGTTTATTTTTCAAGATTCCGTTGTTCGCTACCTCTATTCGAACAAATTTCTCCACTAGTTTCTGAAAGTTTCTTAGGTTATCAGGTATTTCTGCAGTGAGCTTCTTGTAAAATTCTTTAGGTCACATTCCGCTTATAAAAACTTATAAGGACGTTTGGTAGGTTAGTTCACGAGTTTGCAAGTTCTTCAAGACGAAACGGTCGTGGTACTTCATTATTCTTTCTCCAGTTTATTATGCGATGTTCATCGGGTTTGCCAACGTCTTTTTGAACCTTTGCTTCTGATAAAATCTTCCCAATAATTGATCTGAAAGTTAGGCCCATGTTTGGATTTTTTTTTGGTAAGCAATCAAACCATGAGATCGCAGTCATCGTCAAGACGATGGGGAAAACTTTGCATACAAGTTGGATTGTCGCATCACAGAATTGCATGCTACTGCAGTAAGAGTGTAGGAATTCTTTTGGGTTTGTCATCCCATTGTATATTTTCATGTGATGGATTGCAAAGTTATGTAAGTTTTCTGCTAATGTAGAATGTTTTATTTCTTGTTTTACAACGATGCTCTTAGGTCCTTCGATATGCCTTGAGTTTTTCCTCCGTTCGATCTCTCAACGCGATCTAGTTTCATGCTCTTGTCTATTTTCTTCTCTAGCCCTTGTCGCATTGATGAATTACGATATAGTTGTTCCTTGTTGGCTTCTAGAAATGCCCCTAATGTTTGTTTTTTTCGTTTTGTCTTCGCATTAAGGTATTATCCTTCATCTTTCTCTTCTTCTACTCGAACGTATTCATATTTAGGGTATCGTTTTTGGGTTGCCTCCGACTTAGCTTACATTCTGGTGACATTTGTCCTTGTGTCCAGTTTCGACCACTCCTAGTAAATACAATAATTCAAAGCTAATGGTTTGTCCCACTGTGGGCGCCAAGGATGTGCTTGATTCCTTCTTATTAGTTCCGGTGATCGGGATCGAGTTCGTGCCAGTTCTTCATTTCCCGAAGTCTTGCAATAACTCTTCTTCTAGGGAGAAAGGTCTGATGCTTAATTTAGTACTACATTTGGTTAGAATGTGTATCTTTGGGGTTTTCGAGAACATAACCCTTCTTTTATTTATAGGCTTTGCCAGCCCTATGTTGTAGCAGCTCCTAATGAATGTTGCCCCTATTTTTCGAATCTTTGTGGTCGTAGCCATCATGGTGGCTGAGCATACCACATCGCGGATTAATCGAATTGGTATTCCTTTCCCTTTTTTATTACTATAATGAATCTTAATTGTGCTGCACATTTCTACTTCAGTAATAATTTATTGTGAATAATGAGATCATGAGGGAAAATCTCATTATGAAAATTCTTGGACGATATTATTCAATCACCCTCTAAATGGAGTTTCGATAAGCGTCTTCAGTTTGATTCTCTTGCCAAACTGAAGTTCGAGAAAAAGGATTTGTGATAGCACATTGCTGAAGTTCTTGTGGACTAATTTAAGCAAATACTCCAGTAACATAAGTCCTAATGCTGGCTAGATCAATTGGACAAAAGCTCTAAAGGATCTGTAAATGCCATTTTTGGTGTCTAACTCCGAGTCCTGCAATTCGATATTATAGCAATCGGAACCACTCAGAAGCGTAGGTCGCAATGTAGAACCCGAGATCTGCCCTGAGGCGGGAAGACCATCGAGCAATCTGATTGCAGAGTTCTTACCCGAGACCTGCGCAACCAACAACCTATGGTATGACTGTCCCTAAATCAGTATCAAAATACATAATGCATCATATAATAAGCTTTCATCAAAGTCTCAACAAAAGTGTTTTGTAGCGTCGATGACGAATAATATTACATAGGTAAACCAGCAGCCAAAAAAGGGCTGAATCAACATGATAACAGTTCATCATGTTAAAAAAAACAGGCAATGGATATAACTTAGTTCAGATTACAAGTTTTGCTCAAGAAATTCAGAGCCAGAGCCAGAGCCAGAGCCAGGGCCAGCCAGCTAAAACAATAGGAGACACATGGTGCGATACGGATCGGTTTTGATCCTCCCCACCCCACCAGACAAACCTATCTAATCTTTCAAGAACTGACCTCGGATTGGATGTTCGTATTTAATTCTATACATGTTTTCAGTCTCTCAACTTTGTTAGAATAATGAATAAACTGGGAACTTGTCTGACCTTGCCTGCATACAATTTCTTGTTCGCCCCATCAACTTCAGTGCTTTTGCCTGCATACAATTTCATAGGAATAGAAAATGAAAGTTCCCATTTCATTATGTTATTACCTAAGACCTTTAGCTGGAATTAAGGCTGTCCTAGTTTCCGGGTCATTCTCTCAAGGTTCTGCATCGACTTCTTCTCTGGGTTCAGTGTGCCTCTTTTCGTCTGGGTGTTCCTTCCACGGTTCCACATTATCAGTTGCTCCTAGAAGCAGCTCTTCGGGGGTTGCAGCAGGATCAAGATCCCAGCAGCCATCGGGCAAGTTAAAGGCATCTCCTTTGAGGAAGCAAGAAGGGACCTGGTGGGAGAATCGTAACATCTCTCTTCGCTGGATCAGCCAGAACCCATCCTTATCATCAGTCCTTCTCCAAACAGTCTTGAATCCCTGCACCTTGACTAGAGGAGCCACGCAGACGCCAAGATCTTCAGAGTAGTTATCGAGTACCTCCACCATCTGGTACTGATGTCTTACTTCAGCTGGGGTGGTCCGGTTCCAATCAGCTGACCAGTTCCGATACACGGCCCAGATATCGCCACATCTTGGGTAGATTCTTATGCAGCCACCCCTGCCAGCTTTCTCCTTACTCAGCAGATGAGAAAAGATATTGACCTGCTCAACAACTTCAGCAGTGTAAGCCCTGAAACTCCCGCAAGATTTGGTGAATCCAGAATCCAACCAATTAACTTGTCCAAATTCAGTGTCAGTCTTTGAGCTCAGATAGCTGATGTGAATCTTAAAAGGCTTAACTGAGATAATCTCGCGGATCAGACAATACAATCGCGGCATACCATCCTCTTCATCATACAGAGCCCATATCTGCTTCGGCTTGAAGCACTCCTCGGACCTGTCCTTGTCGAAATCATGAAAGTCTGAATCGGGTACTGTGATAGAAACTGTCCTCTTAGGAGTATTAAAAAGCTTTTCTATTTCAGCCTCAGCTTTCTTCTTTCTTTCAGCCTCAGCAGCAGCAACTTCTGCAGCCAATTTCATCTCTGCCAATTTATGACGGATTGTGGTTCTTGCTTTATCAATTAAAAGCTGCCTCATATCAATTGCAGGAGCAGCTACAACCGGAGGCAAAGACTTAGAAGTCATTTTTGAAGGAAGCCCATTTGCATTTGTCGCCACTCTCACTTCTGCATAAACCTTTGCAGGCTCTAAATTTGCACTGGTTCCCGTGCCTGCCCCTTCAGGTTTTCTCTTCTTATAAGGCCTAGTAACCTTGACAGGAGGTTGTTCGGGATAAACTGTGTATCCATTTAGGATAGGTACATCAACTTTTGCATTCTTCCTTTGCTGCTTCCCATTCGATCCACTTCTTGTTGCAGCTCCATTTACCTGATGAACATCAGAGAAGACTGAATGTCCATTAGGATGGGAAACTCCAGTAGAATTCCCACCGACAGAAGCCCATTGGAACGATATATTGGAGACATACTCCGATCCATGTCCAGAATGATGCGGAGAGATTCCATTCCCAGGACAGTAAGTAGTTGATGAGGGATGGTATGTCACCCCACAACCATGAGTGGTGGTTGAATACCCGTTTTCAGCACCAAACGACCAAGGGCAGTAAGGAAATGAACCATTAACTGGAGCTACACCAGTTTCAACAGCAACAAAAACACCACGACAGTTCTTGCAAGAAAGCTTTTTGTTCACATATTTCCGGAGATATTCATACTGAACATGGCATGAGGTACAAACGGTCCAAAACGTATCGGATCTCTGATGAGAGGCCGGAGGTTTAGAGTAACTGTCAAAACTACTACTAACCCCGGTAGCATGTGGAGTAAAATAGTTTCTCCGGTTATCATAAAAGGCCCGTTTGTTACTATCAGATAAAATTGTCCAAGCTTCAGAAACCAGCTTGAAAGCCCCATCAGCACCCACTGTTTTGTTCTTGTCCGGGTGAAGCAAAACAGCCATCTTCCTGTACTGTTTCTTCAACTTGGCTTTGTCTGCAGTTGGACTCAACCCAAGAATAGCGTAGAAATCAAATTCTCCGCTAATCTTTGCCTCTGAAGCAGTGTAGACTCCAAATGTCGCAACCATTTGAGCTACACCCTCCAGTTCAGGGCACAGCATTTGGGCCTTCAAAGCATAGTTCCTAGCGCCCGCGTAGTCCCGCTCAGCGAACCGCTTCTCAGCGTACGACTTAACAGTAAGAGCCTCTTCAATGTTTGTCTCCATAAGGAAATTCCCAGATTCAAATAGCAGGAAAAACACAAAAGCTACAGCATTTCCACGCTATGGGCATACAATCGAAGTCCAACTTGGCAGCCACACACTGCAATCACCAGATCAATACATCAAAACAGGCACAAAATCATTGCAATGAATACATTCCCAAAACGAAGCCAATACCATTTGTAGGCGTTAAAAAACACAATGAGAGCACAAACTCATATACGAAAATGTAATTCGGCACAGATTCAACAGCACGATAGTAAAAAACAACAAGCATCAACCAGCAACATTTCCATACAGGGATACACCATCATAAATATCACTAACAATGCATTTCATAATCAACAATTGAAAATCAGGATCATTTCACCCATCAACACACTTCATTTCCATTCTCAACCCTCAAACATTCAAATCAGCAAAAATTGAAATCCCAAAAACAGCTCACTCGGTCAAAACAAGTCAAGCATGTTTCAAATCTGAAGTATTAACCACATATCGAGACCGGATTCAATTAACCGCACTACTACCCGGTATACGCAAAATAAAGCCAGTAAACAACAAACAAACAAGATCGAGGCAACAACAAAGCCGAAGATCAAAACTTAACAGCAATTGAACACCACATCTTCACTAATCAAGCTCAAAAACACCCTAAAACAAACAAATTCAAAGCTTAACCAAATACCAGAGATTTGAACTGAACTTACTGAGATTTGACTTCCAGTGAGAAATGATGCCAACCCAGATTACCAAATCCGACCCTGATCCCAGATCTTGACCAAATCTAAGAAACTATGCCGAATGAAACTTTGTTGCAGAAAACAAAATTCATATAAATAGCAAAAAAAGGTAAAAATGGGAAAAGGGTAAATAACACAACAGGAGCTGATTCACAATATATGGAAATTCGGGGGGACCCCAGATTCCGGCGAGCGACGGCGGCGATGGCAGTCCGTCAAAAATACGCCGACCAGAAAAAAAAACTGTTGCTTTATTATTACTACTATCACAACATTTCATATACCCAATCTATAGATTAATGGACCAGATAGAGTTTATTTATGTGTTGAGTATTTGTTTTTTTTAATAAAAATATATTTGGATAATTAATTTTTTTAACCAGGAAAGCATATCTTTTTTCTTTTAATTTTTGGGGTAAAGATAGGTCTCCCAATTATTATATTATTAAAGTGTATAAAATTATTAGACTAAACTAATGAAAGTGAAAGTATGGCTCTGTTTATTATATTATTAAAAAAATTGATGATAAAGCTGTACTTATCTTTTTCACCCTTGAGTAAAGGATATTTTTTATTCAAATTGTTGACATTTTCTTTTACCATACGTATATTAGTGCTTTATCACCAATTATAATGATTATCAATTCAGATACTAATTACTCTCTCAAATTTCAGCTTAATCAAATGTTACAAAGTTAATTTTTCTTACTGTGTTAAGATTTTTTTTACTGTGCTTTAGATCTAAAAGAAATCAAAAACCTACACTGACAGGAAAATAATCCATATTTCCTTTTTTTTCTAACTTGATAATATTATATTTTAAAAAAATATGAATTATTGAGTGAGTGAAACTATTCGAAATTTCATAGTTGGAAAGCTTTTGGTAATTATTGTCTTTTAACATTTGAGTGAAAGCAATCCAAATTCAAGTTTCAAATTTCAAATTTATTTAAATAGGGTAAATAAAACAGTAGTTATAAACAAAAATATTATTCTCATTTAAATATCTTTTTATCGTCTTAACTAACAATTAAATGATCAAATTTCAGTTACCCTAGGATCTTGTGAATATTATTAGGGTTTTGCTTGTCATACTACGTTTTTAACCCGTAGTATAAAACTTTAACCTTTCCAACGTAGGAGAGTAAAAAAATCATTTTTCTTCAAAGTAATTTTATTAGCCTTTTATGATTTTTTTTGCCTTTAAATAAATTTTATTCTTATTTGTCATGGTTTCATTTGCTAATTCTACGTATTTTCAGTTGAAGGGATTCTGCCATTTGGGATGAAAATGGTGTGTATTTTTTTGGTCACTATTTTCATTGTTCCAAACAAATTCCAATTACCAGTAAAAAAGAATCAGTTTGATACTTAAATTATGTATTCAAAGTTCAATTAAAAGATTCTTAAATTATGGATTTAAATTTCTATGCATTATGGGAATAGTAATTAACATTCAGCAACATTGATTTCATTATTTAATTTAAAAACATTTAGTTGATACTACTACAATTTCACTATATTTGGCATCATAGATTCAAATGGTGTTTTTTTTTTGCAATTGTCAATAGTATACATAGATTTTAACGAAGGGAAAGCAAGATGTGTCATCTACGGAGATATTGCAAATCAATTGGCGCCCACAGATTTAATGTAAACTTTATTAAAGTAAAAACGTTTAGGGAAAAGTACATAATGACCCTATTAAATTGGGAAAAAAATGCAGGTATAACCCTATAAATTTTGAAGTGCGAAACTAACCCTAAGTTTTTGTAAAATTGTGCAGTTATTCCCCTTTTGCTCAATTCCAACATCAATTCAATGAAGTAAACGGTTGACCAAACATGAAAAGATAAAATTATCCTTGGACTCAAAACTAAAAATACAATGACAATTCTATCCCTAAACTACTTCTTCTTCGAACACACCCGTGGCCACCAACTGTCGTTGCTCCGCCACCCTGCTGCTGTCAATCTGCCGTCGCTTCCCCTCCTCACCCCGGCCCCGCCGCCTACCACCTCCACCCAGAATCCCAACCACGCCACCAGAAATTCCCTCCACCGGAAACTCCCTCTGCCACCAAATTCCCCCGCCCCTCGTTGCCCACCCCCTCTGCCACGCTCCACCTCTCCCCCCCACGCTCCGATGTTGCCCGCCCTCAACCCTAACCCCACCACAACGCTCTGTCGCACTCCACCTCTCTTTCGCCACTACCTCTCCCCCGTCACACTCCATGTTAGCCCTGCCTTCAACTATAGCCCCCAACCCCCACACCTCTCTGCCGTGCTCCACCTCTCCCTTACCACCTAGGGATGATCGTGGGTCTAGAACCCAATCCATACCCATAGGGGCTGGACCCGTTGGGGGCTCAACAAAATTAGACCCATCAGGGTCCGGGTATGGGTCTAAATTTTAAAAAAATGGGTTCGAGTCCAGATTGAAAATATTAAGACCCAGATCCGATCCAGAATCAGACTCGTAGACCCATATTACCCTAAATATGTATATTATTTATCCTAATTTTTTATTTACTTTAAGATTTTCTTTGTATTTTTATATTTAATTAAACAGATGTGTATTATATATATATATTTGGCAAATATTGGGAAAGATTGTCTTTCTATTGGCATATGGAAAGACAAGGTTGAATTAGAATTATAGAAAGGTAAATGGTTTTAGTTGTAATATTAAAATTTTATTATGCTAGATGTAGTAGTTATAACTTTATGACCCGATTAATGCAACCCTAAAATTTTATTTTAATTTCTTCTAATTTGCAATTTAAACCTTGGTCTTTTCCATAACTTATGGAAAGACCGTCTTTCATGAGACAAACTCTTTTTTTTTCTTAAAGAATTAATTCATGCCTATATTGAGCTTGAATTATTTTTATATAAGATAATACAAATATTATTTAGTGAAGAGAAAAAATTAGAAAGTTAGATCCATTTAGGACCAGTTTTGGACCCAAGACCCGTTTAGACCAGTCGATTTTTGGGCATGGGTCTAAATTTTTCAGACCCTATGGGTTCGAGTCGGGTCTGGGTCTCATTGGACCCAACCTAGACCCAACCCATGATCATCTCTACCGCCACCACCTCTCCACTGCCACCGCTCAACCTTAGCCTCGTCCTCGATGCAACCCCAGCACCGATCTCAATGCCAAATTGACCCAATTCAAAACCCTAACCTAAACCGTTGTGCACCACCTTATCCTCCTCAAGTTCGGGCCGTGGTGGAGCTCGACGATGGTGGAGCTCCCGATGCGAATCTGATCTCCAAGAACGGCTCGATTAACAACTCATTCACCCTTCCCATTCTTTTTTTTCGATATGGACAAGAACGACTCTATTTTTGCAGGCGGGGTGAGGAGGTGGGCTGGGTGTCAAGGTGGTGGTGGTGGGCGGAGTTGGGTGGCAGTGGTAATCAGAGCTGAGTGGGGGCGGGGGTGAGGAGTGTATGAGGATTGAGGAGGTTCTGGGCATGAGAAAGATGGTACTATTGAGGGCATTGGGGAAGTTGATAGGGTTAATAATATCTTTTTTGATATATATTTTTGGATTTTTAAAGAGTATAATGGTCATTTCACCTATTTCCGAGCAATTTGGTTGTTGACATTTTGGTTAACGAGGTCCAGGGTTAGATTTGTACTTTCATATTTTACCAGGTTGTATTTGCACTTTCAAACAAAACATAAGGATAAAAACTCACTTTTCTTAGCGTTTAAAAGAATCCGTACTTGTGGATTGTATTCGAAAATTTTAACAAATGAAAAGCAAACGTAGGCATTTACAGAGATAATGCAAATTGACATGCCCATAGATTTTAAGTAAACGTTATTAAAGCAATTGTGATTAAGACTCCGTACTTGTTAATTGTACAAGTTAGTTTTAACGAACGGGAAGTAAACTATGGGCATTTACAAAGATATTGCAAATCAATCGACGCTCACAGATTTCAAGTTAGTTTAATAAAATGATTAAAGTAATCGCACTTGAATACTCGGTACTCATGAATTGTATATATAAATTTGAACGAACAATAATTAAAGTATGGACACCGATAAATATATTGTTTATCAACTGACGTCCACAAATTTAAAAGCAAGCTTTATTAAAATATCAACATTCAAATACTCAGTATTTCTCAACTGCATACATAAATTTTAACAAACGTGAAGTAAATTGTGAGTATCTACAGAGATATTGCAAATCAGTCGACGCCCACGTATTTTAAGTAAACTTTATTAAATTATCATTACTCAAATACTCCTATATTTGTCAATCATATACGTAAAATTTAACAAACGAAAAAGTAAACCATAAGCATCTATATAGATATTGCAAATCAATCGGCGCCCACAGATTTTAAGTAAACTTCAGAAAATGATTAAAGTAACAACATTTAAATACCCCGTACTTGTTAACTATATAGAGTAATTTTGAACTAGTAGCAAAATTAGACCTGGGGACAACTGTAAAGATATAGTAGT
>JAULKK010000011.1:7277458-7304360 GCA_032355705.1 Rubia peregrina | reverse complement strand
TTTTTGACCCGTGAGTTGAATGACTTTCAACCCGCGGGTTGAGCGGGTTTCAACTCGACCCGTTTTGATCCGACCCACATTTTACCCATAATAAAATGGGTCAAAATGGGTCATACCCATTTTAATTACTCATTTTACCCAACCCGTATTTAACCCGTCCGCCCATTTGACACTCCTACCCATTAGCTTGTATTTAATGGATCCCAATGCTTATTAGAATTAATTGAGCCCTCTAATTATGACGGAGTATTACTAGAGCTGGCCTAATTACCAACAGGGAAATGACAGACTGATTTGTAAATATGCAAGTGAACAAGTTTAGAAGAAAACATGAAAGAAGAATAAAATGGAGTAGAACTTAGAGTCATGATATGGAGGGTGAAAATTCATAGTGAAACTTACTGTGAATGATGTGGAGTCTAGTAAAAGACTAAATCACTAATCACCTTCCTTAAGGTGCAACTAATTACGGACACACTTGTCTTTTCATTATTGACACATCAATCACTTTCACTCTCTTTATCATTACTCTAGAATATATTAATCCACAATATATAAATAAATTCATATGTTTCCACATCTCATAATAACAATATTATCACCAACAGAGCCTTGGCCATTTTCGAGATCCATCAGTTGATTGGGAAATTTCCTCTTTCAAATCTGTTGTTTTTACTTTTCTCACTTGATCCAAGAAGAGTAAAAGATCGTCCTTGACAAGCAATTACGATATGATCAAACAAAAACACAAATAAATACGAAAATATGATTTTGTACAATCATATTGACAACAAAACATCGACGCGAACAACAAAATTGAGTGATACGCAACAATCTAATTAATAAGTTTGAATAAAAATACTAAAGTGTGGGGATAATTCCATACTTATTTAATAACATAAACGTTTGAAGAATATCAGCTAAAAAAATTCTATTTCTCCATCTTATCATGGGGGAATGGGAAAAATTGAAGAAAAAAGAGTACGATTTTGAGAGGGGGAGAGAAGGTGTGCGACAGGTGGTTTGTGAGAGTAAGAATGAGTGCAATGTCTAACATAAGACACTGTATGGTATGAAATATATTTGGTAAGAGATAGTATGAAATATACTATTTAGTAAGAGAAAAATATTTTTGCAATTCAACCCATGGAAACTTGAAATATTAACAAATCCTCAAGAAAAAAAAGCAAAGTTTTGGAAAAAAAAACCTTCTTTCCATAACGGGTAGACGAGATTGAATAAGAATTATTAAAAGGTAAAAAAATTTAATTACAATATTAAAAATTTATTATGCAATGTGCAACAGTTATAGGTTTATGACTCGATTAATGCAACCCAATTTTTTATATCTTGATTTATTTTAATTTGTAGTTTAAACATTTATCTTTTCATAGATTATGAAAATACCGTCTTACGAGAGACCGGCTCCAAAAAACTATTCCATGCAATTTAAAATTTACAAAATTTCAAAGAGTCCGTCTCTTGAAATACGGTCTTTCCATAAATTATGGAAAGATCAAGGTTTAAACCGCAAATTAAAATAAATCAAGATAAAATTTTCGTGTTGCTTTTATGGGTCACAAACTTATAACTGGTTGCATAATAAATTATTAATATTATAATTAATTTTTTTTACTTTTCTATAATTCAACCGGTCTTTTCACATGTTTATGAAAATATTGTCTTTTCCAACACTTTACAAATTTCAAATTTAAGGTCAAAAAGAAAATGCTAAAACCCTAAACCCAAACGATTCAAATCTGATTGTTATTTTGCATTTCTCAGTCCCGAAGGAAGAAATGAAGTAGAGAGAGACAGTTTGAACCACTGAGTGTGTGAGAGAGAAGCACAATGTTCTCTCCAGGAACTCGAAAAAAAAACCATGGCAGCAGCAGGAGGAAGGATCAGAACACGAATGAGAAGAGTAACGTAGTATCAAGAAGGCATTCGTCGCTAACTGTTGCCGATAATGATCCTTCAGCATCGCCCAAGACACCGCTTCAACAGAGCCACGCTATCCCCAACCGACCTTCCACCGGCACTCCAGCTCCATGGGCGTCCTCTCGCCTCTCCGTTCTCGCTAGGTATGCTACGAAATCACACTCCAAATGCTTGTTTTATGTGTGCGCGTCAGTTCGATTTGTATAAATTGTGCTAAGTTCAATTGCTCCGATGAATTGTTTCGGCTTAGCAGCAGCAGCAGCAGTGTGTTTAAAACTCACTTCGTTGGTTAAATCAACTGATTACGAGGCATTGTCTCCGTTGGTGTATTTGTTGTGGTATCTATAGAAGGTATATGTGCGGACTTGTTGTTTGCCTCTGCTAGTCTAATTGTTTTTTAGATGCATACTGATTAAAAGCTGGATGTCCATAAATATGTTTTGGTTCCCCTACCCCTAGTTTACCTGGTAATACCTTCCATAGATAGCAGTAGTTGTTGCAACACAGATTTAACAGAAAGAGGCAAATGGAATAAGAATATGTTGTGTGGCTACATAAATTTAATTTTTAACCTAGATGATTTGTCTTTGTGTGTGAGCTTATCATATTTGTTTACATGTTGAATCATCAATGAGTTACGGACTTGCGTGATACTAAAAATATGAGAGTATTTGTCAATGCAAGAGCTATTGTTTATTTAAGGCGGGGAAATAGGGTGTTGGGATTTTGGGGAATTATGGAAATGGATTACATTAAGATGGTTAGGAATTGTATTTTGGCGCTATGGTTAACTGAATGAAAGACTTTGACTATTACCAGCTATGATGGTTACATGTAGTCAGGTACAAGACTCGACATATTTATATTTTGGATTGAGAATGGGTATGAGTGATATTGGGTGCGTATGGCCCGACTAGCTAAGCACTTTTAATTGTTTGGTAAAGTGATAAAAAACAGAGTGTTTTAAAAGCATAAGCTATTTTTTGGGGGAAAGCGGGAGTTAATCCCTGCTTTCAAAATAAGTCAACTCTGTTAAACACACCCATTATATACTTTATCCGAAAGATTTCAATTGACTGTCAGATTCTGTGGAATGTTTTCCCGGATTTTGTAATGGAAAGGCATCTTACTGTTGCAACTCCTTCTGTATTTTATAGCGGTAGAGCTGTCTGTACTATCTTGCAAAAGAATTGCCTTCATCATTTTATAAAGAAAATTTTGTCGGGGATGTATAGATATTAAACTAAGCTGTTATATGATGTTTTCCCCCCATCTAGGCATGGTTAGTCCCTCGTACACAACTCGTGTGATTTTTACTGTCATGGGAATAATGGTCCACTGTTGTTTTGTCAATTTGTATCTTGTTAGACCATCATCATTTGAGAGGATCATTTGACACTCTGAACCTGTAGCTAAATCACCTCCGTGTGTGTGTGTGTATTCCTACATACATACACAAATAGCTGCACATGCATAGAAAATGTTAGCATACGACATTTAAGAGAGGTGGATATAGTTCGTTTTTGGAGTGGTAGGACATGCCAAAACTTTGCATATGAAAGTTTTCAAACAATGGATGAAAAAGGAGATAAATTGGCCAGCATTTGAACCTAGGGTTGAGTATCTTTCTTTGGTTTCTGCAGAATCCCACCTGGGAAGAGAACCGAATTGGGAGAAGATACTGATCTTAAACCTGTATATGTGGGAGAATTCCCGCATGTTGTACGTGATGATCAGCAAGCAACCTTGATGACCAAACAGTTTCCTGGTATGTGCTGTTCTGTCATGCATTCGAGTGTTTTTACTTCACTCCTTTAATGGACGGTATTTTACCTAGTAGGTGATATGTTCATCTCTGGAGGATTGGACAAGGAAATGTCTCTGGCTTGGGTAATATGCAGAAATAGGCTGTTTATCTGGAGTTACTTGTCTCCCACTTCTTCAAAAAACTGTATTGTTCTTGATCTTCCTTCTGGTATTCGAAAAGATGGAGATAGCAACAAAAGTTCGTTGGGCTCTACTGATTGGTTAATCTGTTTCCTTGACTGGGATGGCTTGAATCGAACTGCACATAAGAACATTTCACAGTGTAATTCTGCTGGTGTCATTTTGTGCAGTAGAAGTTCTCAAACTTTTTTGTACTGGCCAGACATATATTCTGAAGCTGGAAGTACTCCAGTTTTGAGTTATGGCCCTGCAGAGCTCGGAAGTAGCTCTACCGCATCAAACTATTTTAACTCTTTGATTGCAACTCCAGTTCCTGATGCTCACAATGTTTGCATTTCCCTGGCATGTAGTTCCAATGGTGAGCTTTGGCTGGTTTCTTGCAACCCCTTGTCTGTTGAAAGGAAAAAAGTTTACACATCAAGGACAGCATATGCAGGCAGTAAGGGTTACCTGAGGTCATTGACTTGGCATCCATTGCTTTCATTGGATAAAAGTGAAAGACAATTTTTTCTGTTGACAGATCGCGAGATACAATGCTTTTCAGTTTTACTCAGACCTGGTTATGATGTATCTGAGCGTTGGTGTCATGAAATAATTGGCACTGATGGTGATGTGGGAATCCAGAAGGATCTAGCGGGGCAGAAGTGCATATGGCCTCTTGATCTACAGATCGACAGTGATGGAAAGGTTTTTACTATTCTCATTGCTATCTTTTGTAAAGATCGGTTTAGCGGTTCAAGCTACATTGAATATTCACTTCTGACCATGCAATACAAATCTGGGGTTAATATCTCAGAATATGTGAGAGGGTCATGTAAGGGGATTTTGGAAAAGAAGGCGTCTATCCAGGTAATAATACCCAAAGCAAGAGTAGAAGATGAGGAGTTCTTGTTTTCGATGAGGTTAAAGATTGGTGGTAAGCCAGCTGGTTCTGTAATTATACTTTCCAGGGATGGAACTGCAACAGTATCCCATTACTGTAACACCTCCACTCGACTTTATCAATTTGATCTGCCTTATGATGCTGGGAAGGTTCTTGATGCTTCAGTTTTCCCTTCTTTGGATGATGGTGAAGATGGAGCTTGGATTGTACTCACAGAGAAAGCTGGAATATGGTCGATTCCTGAGAGGGCTATTCAACTTGGTGGAGTTGAACCACCTGAGCGAAGTTTGTCACGCAAAGGGAGCTCTAATGAAAGATCTTCACAAGAGGAGAAGAATGTATCTTTAGCTGGTACTACCCCCCCTGGAAGGGCTAGTTCAGAAGCACGGGATGCTGGTGATAGACATAGGCCACCACTAGGTCGTCGAAATACTGCAGATGAGGAATCAGAAGCATTACTGAATCAGCTTTTCAATGATTTTCTCTTTACTGGGCAAGTTGAAGGATCACTTGACAAACTAGAATACTCTGGAGCTTTTGAAAGAGAAGGTGAAGCAAATGCTTTTGCTAGGATGAGCAAATCTATTGTTGATACCTTAGCCAAACACTGGACGACAACCAGGGGTGTTGAGATTGTGGCATTGTCTGTTGTGTCAACTCAGCTTGTAGAGAAGCAGCAGAAGCATCAGAAGTTCCTTCAGTTTCTTGCTCTATCCAAGTGTCACGATGAACTGCGTGCTCGACAGAGTATGATCCCCGCTCTTGTTATTTTATTACTTACCATCTTTTACTGTATATACATGCCTCTTATCTCTGCATCTTGTGCTAACTTGAGTTTAACTGGTTATGATTCATACTATTGCTTATGACTTGTAAATTTTAATTGATTGACAAGTGCACATTTTTTTGATATGGTGAAAATTTATAAAGACCTTTGCAATAAGTATCTAAAAAGATCTCCCGAGTTCCACATGCTATCACATAATGCAGTCTTTAGATTTTTAATACTTCACATCTGTGGTAGAGAATGATTGTACCATTCTGTAAATGATGAAACTTTCATAAATTACCTTGGGGTATATACTGGAAGCCTGTAAAAGAAAATGCTAGTTTTCATCACACCCTCTACTGTAAGAATGTAATTATATGTAAACTACTTTGAAGGTGGTTTAAAGTTGAAACAAAATTTACTAATACCTTCTGCAATAGGATAGGATCCCATTGCAGAGGAAATCTCTCGACACCCGTGAGAATGAGAATTATCAATGTGCTTCATCGACTTTGATATGATGCCTTTCATAGTTATGTCCACCTCAAGTATGTTGTTAATAGCTACTCCCTCCGTCCCACCATAAACTTCCTAATTCCCTTTTGCCCAATCTTTAATGCAAGCTGATATGGGAGCATCTTTTGATGTCAAAGATCAGCTTTTGTAAACTTCTGCATGAGTGATGTCATGAATAATGTCAAAAAGTAGCAAATAATGGTAATTTGAGGGTTTAATGAGGGTAAATTTGGTAGATTGAATGACTATTTATGGAAAATTTAGAAATAAGAATTTAATTGTGGGACGGACTAAAAGGAAAAGTATGAAGTTTATTGTGTGACGGAGGGAGTATATGGAACCCTTTTTAGGTTTGAGTCACACCGATTGGAAATATTTAAAATCCTAATAGTGTACATGAAGCACATCTTTCATCAGAAAAGAAACTGTTGAGTTGCGATCAAGGGCCAATGCTTCTTAATTATGATTGGCATTGCTGAAATTGTACAGAGGGAGACAGTGAAGATGACTATTAAGTATTAAGAGGATCATCTGGAACCTTTTTTGATTGTGATATTTTGATTGTCTTCTTGATCAATGTTTTGAGATACTGGAGATACCTATCCGCAGTGACAAAATGTTGCTACTTGCTAAAAGATTACATCACATCAGTAGAGGTGTCCAGATATCCCTTCAGTTTGGTGATCTTATAGTTTTATAATGTGCATACATGCTTTTGTATCCAAGACTAACATTTCTAGCCTGTTAACTGCTGATCTTATTAGTCAATCCGCAAACCAGTGAGGAACATTTCATACACGGTTTATGTTCCCTGCAATTTAAAGATTCATAGTAAGTCTCACATTTTGTTCCTGCAAGCAGGAGTGTCGTTGCAAATTATATTGGAACACGGGGAAAAGCTTGCTGGAATGGTTCAATTGAGGGAGTTGCAGAATACAAACTGCCAGAGCCATACAAATGGGCTTGGATCTTATACACATTCTGAGAATCAGTTATCTGGGGCTCTTTGGGATATTATCCAGTTAGTTGGTGAGAGAGCTCGTAGGAAAACTGTTCTCTTGATGGATAGAGAGAATGCTGAAGTTTTCTACAGTAAGGTTTCTGATATTGAGGAGTTGTTTTACTGTTTAGAGAAACAGCTAGATTGCATTATTGGGGAGGATATGCCTGTCATGTTGCAGTTTCGTAGAGCTTGTGAACTCTCTAATGAATGTGTGAGAATATTTCACACTGCAATGGAGTACAGAAGTGAGAATCACCTGTGGTATCCTCCTTCTGATGGCTTGATGCCATGGTATAGCCAAACTGTTGTACGGGGTGGCATGTGGAGCATTGCCTTTTTTATGATTCAGCTTTCAAATGAGGCGTTTTGTCTTGATGATGCTGCAAAATTAGATTTTTATTCACATGAGGAAGCTCTCACTGATGTACTACTTGAAGCGTACAGTGGTGCTATTACAGCGAAATCTGAACGCAGTGAAGAACAGAGAAGCCTGTTAGAGGAGTATTGGAAAAGGAGAGACGAACTTCTTGATGCCTTGTACAAACAAGTGAAAGGTTTCTTCCAAGGGGTTTCCCAGGTTAGTGTACTGCTCCGATCTTCAGTTTGATATTCTGTGGCTTTGAAATGATATCTAGTGCTTCTCAAATTCTCTACTTCAAATGAAGTTAAGACCTGTAAGAGTTGGATTATTTGGCCTGTTATCCATCCTATATTCTGCAATGTAGATTACGTGCTAATCTCTTGTTCAATTGTGATTTAATCCTTCTTTAACTACTTTTTCTTTTGTTCTTTTGTGTGTTTTTATTGGATCTCCTAGTCATTGTGACATATTGACTATAGGCTAACCTAATTAGAGCACAAGGAGCCCTGTCAGGAAAAGGGTGTGGGGGACAGAAGGATACTAAAATTTCTTATATTCTGTGTGTATTGAAAGCTTGATAAAGTTTAGAATCAGAATATGACTCTGCTACTGGTTTTTGCCTGTGACCTGTGACAATCTCAATCTTTCATTGCTGTTTAATGAATTGAAAATATGCCATCTACATAGTGTTTAGGCTTGTAGAAAGAAACTCCTTGATATTGTGTCATAAATTTTCTTTAACTAGACAGGGGGGCCGTGCATGCCTCAGTAAAGCATGTCTTGCTTGCTTGCCTCTTTGCTTGCGTTTCAGCTTATGAGTATTTGTTTCACCACTGAAGCATGTTTCTATTGATTGTGTTTGATCACATTTTTAAGACGAGAAAAACCTAGGTGGATTGATTCTTGAACAATTAACATAGTACATTTTTCTGATAGTCAATGTGCAGTAAGCAGAGGATTGGTTGAGATGTGCTCAGTTCGTAACTATTTTCTTGTTCAGGATTCACGTCTAGCAGCTGAAGAACAAAATGCTGAGGTACTTGGAAAGCTTGCTCCTAGGCTGTTGTCAATTGCTAAAAGGCACGAGGGCTACCAGACACTCTGGAATATATGCTGTGACATAAATGACTCCGAGCTTCTTAGAAATCTTATGGTATACACTATAATTTCCCCCCTATACTGATAAAGGTCTTTATTTTTTGGGGAATAAAGGTCTTTATTAATACCTGTATACTCTGTATACTCTGTAGTTCTGTAATATGTTTAGTATGTGCATTAACCATTCATGTTTCATACTTCTTTCCTCAGTATTTGAGCATGGCATTCACCAGTTATTCTGTAAAGTTAATATTTATTCCCCACGATGCAGCATGAAAGCGTGGGACCAAAAGGTGGATTCAGCAACTTTGTCTTCAAGAAACTATATGACAGCAAACAATACTCTAAACTCATGGGATTTGGCGAGGACTTTCCAGACGAGCTTGCTATTTTCTTGAAGCCACGTGATGATCTTCGTTGGCTTCATGAATTGCTTCTCAATCAGTTTTTCTCTGCTTCGGAAACTCTTCATGCTCTAGCTCTGTCTCAGGACAACTCTGCTGAAGCTAATGATGAAACTGATCCTTATCACAGAGACCCAGAAACATCCTTGGCAGAAAGGAAACGTTTTCTAAATCTTTCAAAGATAGCTGCTATGGCAGGTATATTCCTTATCGTAGTATGATTGCATTATAAACTGTTGTACAATTATTCTCTGTCCATGTGTGCCACAGCATTGAACACTTTGTTGCCTTCATCAAGCTCATCTCTATGAATCTTACGATAGCTCCTTCTCACCGTTTTCAGACTCTATCTTGTTAGCAAAGCTCCCTAACTATAGGCTCATTGCTGGTATCTTCTGTTTTGTAGCCCGGCCATGAGACTCCCTGCCATTTATCAAATCAAAAAGCAACAATTGTTTTAATCCCTCTACCTAAGTGTTGTGCCTCTGAAATGAACTTGATGAATGCGCTGTGCTTGCCTTTTGTTCTTTTAGTATGAAAGGCTCGGAGTCATAAATAGGTGAAGCTGAAAGTTTGAAGTGTAATCACGAGGAAAAAGTTCAAATGGTATCTGCAGGCTGCACATAGTATTCTTTCAAACATAAGAAGTTAAATACAATGTGTTTCGAGCAAAAATGAGGATGTATGATATACCCAGCAGCAGGATCAAGGCTTGGTTGTTATATTGAGATATGTATGGACTTGAGTTAAATTAATCTTCACACACTGTTTCTTTTGTCAGGAAAAGATGCTGATTACCTTTCAAAAGTGAGGCGCATTGAAGCAGATTTAAATATCTTGAAATTGCAGGTACTCAATTGAGAACTTTATTCTAAAATTATGCTCTGTTCTACCTTCTAGCATATTAGACCCTTGAGTTCTGAAGCTAGGGTCATCAAGACAATGGTGGTGACTTTGACATTTATGTTCATGTGAAACTATGACATCTAGTTCAAGTGACCTTGTTTTGAAACTTAGTTGACTAGTTTATGTAATTGACTCAATTTAGTATTTCACAGAGGAAGGATGTCTTTTTTTGTCGTAATGTTTACATATGCAAGACGTCCAATAGGTTGAATTGGTCCTTAAATAAGCTCTTGGGCATTTTTTGAAATACAAGTCCGGAAATGGTTCTGGTTTTCATTTATTTTATTTCAACTTGGACTGCTAGTGAGAAGAGCTCTGGATTTGGTCTGGTAAATGTACCAAATTATTTTTATTTGCACTGGATTTGGTGGAGGATAAATTACTCTAACCTCACACTGGATTTGTTATAAATTAAGAGCTCTCCTCTAATTTTTTTAATTTACGACCTACCCTAAATTCCGCTACTATCTAATATAATACATGGGTACATGCGGATGTTTTTAAATGCATTTGTTGTCAATGTTTTTGGCTTTTAAAAGAGCTTTTAAACCAAAGTGTGTATGGTGATAAGATTGCGAAACCCAGGAGGGCAAATCTTTAGGATGCCGCCTATAATCCTATGCAGGTTAACTTGCTTGAACTCACTTGCTGTTATTCTTCCATACAGGATGTAAATAATAGGATTTAGTTGTTATGTTAGGGGTTGTCATGTGTCTCTATGTATGTTATGAGATTAGTGATATGCAAGTAACAAAATGATGGCCACTTCTCATGGTCCGTGATGTGGTATTTCCTAATCGGCTCTTGAAGTAATGCAAACAAATGCTTTATGAAAATTAAGCCAGTGAGTAAATGCCAATCATCAACTATGGAAAGGGGCTACGGTCTCTTTGCCGAGTATCATTAATGATTGTATAATGGCTGAGAGGTTGCTCATTGATTTGGTTTATTTGCAGGAAGAAATTTCAACTCTCTATTCTGACATTGATGAAAGGCCAATGGATGAAAACCGGCTTCTTTCTCCAGTTGACCTTATTAACTTTTGCATAAAAAGTAAGAACAGGGCACTTGCATTGAGAGCCTTTGACATTTTTGCCTGGACTAGCACCTCATTCATCAAGTCCAACTCTAGTCTTTTGGAGGAGTGCTGGAGGAATGCAGCGAATCAGGACGATTGGGAAGGTATATACCAATCATCCGTTGCACAGGGGCTAAATGATGAGGACAATTTGCATGCTCTGGGAAAAACAATTCTTTTCCAAGCTTCCAGCAGGTGCTTTGGACCCGAATCAAGATCTTTCGATGGTGGATTTGATGTGTTGCCACTTCGGCAGGAGAGTTCAGAGCTACCCTCGGTGGAATCAATTCTGATGCAGCATCAAGATTTTCCCGAAGCAGGTAAACTGATGCTGACTGCAATTATGTTAGGAAGCGTTGACATTGGTGCTGTTGGTGCTGTCATGGATGAGGTTCGTTTTGCGATGGAATGAAGTGCAGAGCTTACAGTTACAAGTACTTTTCTGTCCTTTTTGTGGTTGCAAGTGGGTTATATTGGTGATCTCATGTACATCAAACCATAGCTGTTTTAATGATTTAACAGTAACTTGCAGTTTACCTCAGAGCCGTTGTTCAGTTTTAGCTCATGGCGTGTAGCTTAGGGCCAAATCTTACGAAATAGATGGAAAGTCTCTGTTTGAGTTAAACTGGATGCAAAAGAAACGGAAATACATGTCCGAAGGATTTGAATCCTGGGAATATTAAGGTCGATATAACCGTGTGGCTTCTTGTATGGTGCACGTCATGTGATTCGGCAAATGGTTTTTACATTGACCATACAGCAAACACAATCCTCCTTCATCCGAGTTAAGGCATGTTAATGTCTTAATGTACGTGTTATTCATATGTTGTCAACATCCTTATTAGGCATCAATAATATGAAACCAAAGTTCTACTTGCAAGTCATCAACTCAGCTTCTATACAGAAATAGCAATACATAACTACACCAATAAATCAATACTTTGTTTTCTCACCCACTTGGCTGCTGCCATTCCATACTATTTTACAATGCATAATATCTTATAAGATTCACACACCACGAGAGAAAATTGACGAAATATATAAACGTTACTCACTGAAAGTAGCGCGAATCGACTAAGCACCAGCCTGACTGACGCTGGTTTTACTGATAATCCCCTTACCGAAGTACTGAGCAATCACAGAGAAGCCATCCTTTGAACTTCGGACATTTTGGAAGAACTGATCTTGGCTCTTCGAGTTCTGCTCCAGCTCTCTCTTGCTTTCCAAAACCTTTCTGTATTCTGGAGCGCATTCAGGGCACTCTTTTTCATTGTCACCGAGGCAACGCTGGTGGAAAGAATGCATGCAGAGGAAGTGGACAGTAGGAAGGTCAAGAGTGAAAGTGCAAGCAGTGCACTTGCTCAGCTGAAAGATTTTAGCATCTGTCTGAAGATCCTGAATTTCCGTCCTCATTGTCGATGTTTCTTCCTGCAGAATTATGGAAATTTCATGTGACTTCTCTTACATGCACTACCCACATACTGCAATGTAACTTCTAAGGAACTTCAAATATTCCATAACACTATCTCAAATCTGATGCGTGTTTCCGTATAAACTATTTAGTTTTCCGAAATCAAAAACAAAATACCTACTATAAGCCACCTCCAGAGGATACTGAGTAGACAGGATGATCAATAGATACCCGGGGTTCATTTTTTATTTTAAATTTCTTATTACATCTTCTTAGACAAAGGAGTCCATACATATCAGAACCAGAAATCTGTAAGTAGAAAATCCTCACAAAACTCAGTCCACGAAGCACAGTGACAGTGACTTATATCTATATTTTCTGATAATAAAATTTATTTTTTATACAGTGGCTTAAAATTACATATTATGTCCACGCCAGTGGATCCCTTATAGAAGATGTATGATACTCTCAGAGAAATTGTGTCCAAAAGTCTATATCTAATCACATTTTACCTAGTACAAACTGTACAATTTAGTACGAAATCAATCACCAGATATTCATGGGAATAGGATGTTTATAACAGAAAGAACTACTTTATTTAGTAAGCCAACATTAACCAGGTAGATTTCAACATTAATTTGCAAACTATAACACCAACTTCGTCTAGAGATCAAGAACCTAAATTAAAGGAAAACTTAGGCAATGCATTAACTGAAGTCAGGACTAAGCTTGGGAGGTCTTAGGAATTAAAATAACTACTGCAGTAAAAATAAATTAATAAATAAAAAGGAACAAGGAAACAGAGTCAACCCTCACAAATGCTACATGTTTGTGCAGTTGTTCAATTTCCTAATTAGACATAGGAACAGAGCTTAGAGATTTAAGTTGAAAAAACACACCACTAAAGAACTTAGAAGTAAGAAGATTCCAAGAGATTTAACAGATATCAAACCTGATATTTCTCAATGTCTCTTCGATCTTTATCAATTAGCTTTGACTCGTAGTCCAGCTTGCGAGCAATGTAATCCTTGATCACAGAGAGAGTGAGGCATGGATTCCTAGAAAGAGTCTGAAGAACAACAATAGGTTGTAGAATGTCATCCCTTTCAATGTATGTCAAAACTTCTTTAACTTCCTTCGAACAATCTTCCCCAAGTTCACCAAAATACTTGAGCACATCTGCCCAAAGAGAGGGGTCACCACCTATTCTCACATCCCCAAGTCTTTTGCAGCAAGCAATTAGCCCCTCATGGTCTTGCACTTGCATATAGCAGGTTACAACCTCTTTGTAGAGTTTCATCTTCTCATAGAGATATAGAAGTCCTTCTTTGAAAGAGTTCATTTCACACAGAATTATAACGAGGTCAACGTCATACAATGGCTGGTCCAGTTCTGGTGGCCATGCACTCTTTAACAAGTTTAGACCCTTTTGAAGTCTTTCCTGACGATCTTTTCCCTCACTTCCACCATTACCTGCTGTTGCACCATATCGTCCATTTGAAACTACAGCTGAGCTGGATGCCTTTCCTGCTGTGCTACCTCCATTCTGACTGGCATTCATCAGCGACATTGATGGGAAGTCAAGATCTTGTGACAAGTACAACTCTAATAATGTATTATGGATTTCCCCTTGAGCAGGTGAGTCCTTCACTTTGCTTGTGTATTTCTCGAGAAAGTCCATAAGTGAATGGGGATGATGAACAAAGATATTAATAAAGTCAACAGGGGAAGGCAACATAGACACATACGTACTACTTGAAGCCCTTTTGGTGGATTCTTCTTCGGTACAGAGCCTCAAAAGTATATCAATTGTCTCCGCAGGCTTGTGTTCTATCAGAATTTTCCCATATTCTTCTACTGTTGCACCAGCTTGACTTGGTTCAAGGCTATTGATATACTGCAATGCTTCTTCATACCTACCCAAATCTTCAAGCAACATCTTCAAGTACAATTCGTGCTTCCCAGCCTTTTTGGCAACATACATTGCATGCTCATGATAACCGGCAGCCCGGCACACCTTTATGGCAGTCTCTACATCAAATCTATTTTCACCAATACCACCATCACTTTTGATGAATAGATCTAACTTGTCCACATCTTTCAATTTGGTATAGCAGTTCAAAAGAAGAGTGGTGTGATCTTTTGATGCAAATCCTTTCTCGTGCAACTTCTCCAAGTAATTGGTAAGGTTGTAAATTCTTTGCGCATCCAAAAATTTCTGTATAACGTATGAGGGTTCAAGATGGCCAATAGTGTCTATGTACTGATGCATTGCCTGATCATATTCTTGCTTACTGTACAGATGGTCTCCATATTTCCTCAGCACTTCAGCAGTTGCAGCAGCATCAGCTTGCTGAGTATGTACAATATTAATGGCAACAGTATACAGACTCTTCTTAAATAGCATATCTAACTTACTTTCCATATCCTTCTCACCAATACATATGGCCGACTTATCCTTCATAATGAGCATTATATTACCCCATTCACAAAGCAGGTGAGAAACTTCTTTTACAAGAACACTGTGAGCAACCAGTTTATTTTTCAGATCATAAACATTAAAAGTATACTTTCCAGTAGCTTGGTCAGCAATAACACAAAGAAGATATCCACGAAACCATCCAAGAAACTTCTTCTCTCCCTCGAATGCCCAACAAGGACCTCGACCATCAACTTCATAAAAATATATTGCCTCTGGTCGACCAATGATCAGTTCCTGAAAAGATGGTTGCATTACATAAAAAATGTTACAGATGAATTGGATTATCAGTAGACAGCAGTAGGAGAAATGTAACAACAAAAGAAACAGAAAGACAAACCATTCGATCGCTCATTGCAACACTAGGAACATCAGATCCAATGTTATCAAGAATTTGACCACTGGGTGGTTGAGAATGCAAGTTAAACAAATGCACAGAACTTGGAGTAACAGCAAACAGCTGTAGAAGCTGACCATCCACTCGAAACTCTAGACCTGTAATGGAAGACTGGGTTTTGCCAGGTCGACCAGTTTCCGCCTGAAGCATGAAACGCTTGATACGTTCGCGAGCAATGTCACCTTGAATGCAATAAATGTTACCATTATCCAATCCAATCGCAACCAGTAGAATGGGAGGGGCTTCCTCCAGAACCAAAAATGACGTTATCTGCTAACACAAAACAGTCTCAATATGCTTGTTCCACCCTCCAAAACAGATACAATGCAAAAATATTATACAGACGCCATACATACCTTTGCTTCTGGGAACTGGTTAGTAAATATCCGCAATATCTGAACACAATCAGGAGTAGACATGCTCGGCCCCTCCTCCTGCATCTTATCAAGATCAAAGATCTTCATGCACACAGACGAATACTGAGAAGGCATTTGCTCGTCTTCGCCAACAGTCACCAAAAAGTTCCTTTGCTTCAGTTGTTGAAGGTAAAGTACAGTGGAAGAGTGAGCTTGGAACTGATAATTAAACTTGAGACCGCGATCCATCAGTGAAACCCTGCCGTCATCACATCCCAATACCACTTTACCTCTCCCACTAGAACAGCACTGGATTGTGCCACTGATTTCCTCCGGCAATGCGACTTTTCCTCCATATTTACCTTCAAAGAACTCAAATTTTCTCCACTGATACATTCTCACAGCTCAAATCTTCAATACCCTTTTCCAGATTCTAACCTTAAATTTAATGAAAACATCAAACACACCATTAAATAAAGAAGATAATACTAACTGCATTATAACTAGGAAGTTACTCTAAGTTAATTAACTAAACAACATATTAAAAATGCAGATTCCGATCATACAAATCAGAATCAATATGTCAAATCCACCGGAATCCCAATTGCGTTTAGCCAATGAACAGGAGTTTGGTTGTGATTAAACTCACCTGAAAATACGATTGGACGGGATTATGTTTCTTCAAAGACCACCAGCGAAAAGATCGGGACTTTGATGCTTTATGTCCGCCGGAGAAAGCCCCAAAATTTGAGTATCACGACCCTCCGAGATTGTTCAAGCCTACACACCAACCTAGCGCTCTTGGGTTTTGAACGGCCGGCAGACTTGAAGCATCAGCTCAAACTCATCAGAAAAATTGAAAGGAAAAAAAGAGTTATTTGTGCTTCGTTCTTACTCCTGCCAATATTATTGGCCTATAAACTTTTTCGCTGTATTCAATAATTATGTTTAATCGTCAATATCTCTAACTATATATAATAATTTCGTATAAAAAATTAATATTTAAAAAATAAACGTTAACATGAATTTAACAATATCTCACATGATATTTTTATTGTAGATACATAAATTGATACCAAGTTTAACTTTAAAAAAACAAATAAGCCAATAATTATGAGACGTATGGAGTATATAATAATAAAAAAATTAGGAACAAATATACAAAAGAAAATAGTGGCTTTTATAACCTTACCCAATTAGCGTAAATGTCAATATAACCTTAAAACATTTAAAAGAGCAATTCTTTTAATTTTTTTGTAAAGAAAATTGTATTTCATTAGGAATTAGAGTTGATTATGAAGTGTGGAGTCGAGCTCCATGTGTAGGAGTACAGACAATTTATTTTGAAAAATTGTGCTAATTTATGCGCTATACTAAGTATCTGTCTCGTGATCCATTGAACAATATGATGATTGAGTTTTCGTATCAAAGAATTGATATCATTATATAGAAGTCCAAAATCTGATCCATCCTCTTCAACATGTTGGATGGCTCTGATTAAAATTTGTGTGTAACCTCTTATTTGATCCGGGTAAAATTGTAATTTGACACATCTTGTTAGTGCATATCTTAAAGCCGATGCCTCAGCCAATTGCGCTGTGAGGATTTGATCTATTCTAAATGCTTCGTCGTATTTCCATGAATCATCATTCTATGGATCTATGATGAACCAACCAAAACAAGTGATCTTTTGTTTAAAAGTGCAAATCTAATCCTACTTAGTTGGCTTGAGTGCAAAAACTACCCATTCAAAAAAATGGCTAGAATAATGTGAAATTACTATTTTACCCCTATGAAAACATTTTAAATATTTTTTTAAAAATAAAAAATTGTGAATTCACTTTGATGCCCTTCCTTAACCCAAATTTTCTCCAACCACTTCTCTTTTTTCTTGCCCCTGACTTCTCCCTTTTTCTCATCATCCTTCTTTTCGTCAACTTCTCCTCTTTACTTTCGCCATTACTTCTCCCCGGCGACGCCATTTCTTCTTCCATTTCTCTCGTTCACTCGTTCATCGTCGTTTGTTCGTTTACTGGCCATTCAATCGTCGCGTCATCGACCAGGGTGTAATTGCGCCGCATCAGTCTCGTGATGGTGGTGGTGGGGGTTTGGTAGCTCTATGGGGTAGGGGTGGTGGCTATAGGGAGATGAGATGGTGGTGGTGGTGACGGGAGCTGGGGTTTCAGGGTGCGTGATGAGGAGCGGGGCTAGGGTTGGGGTTTCACGGCGGTGGCGAAGTGAGTAGTGGCTAAGCTAGGGCCGGGGGTTTGTGGTGACAGGTGGTGGGTGAGAGTGAGCAGCGGCGGGGCTCGGGTTTAGGATTTCAGAGAATTGGTTTCACAACTGGAGGGAGAGGTGGTGGAGGGTGTGTGGGGAGCTGGGGGTGAGGTGGCAACGGGATTATTTTCACGATGCCGAGGCTGTGGGTGGTAAGGGGTTGCCCGGAGGGGAGGTGGCGGTGGCGGCAACCTAGTGGTGGTGGCAGTGACGGTGACATGAAGGCAATATTGTCCTAACACTTTTAGGTTTTAGGCCAAAGGGAATTTTAGTTATTTTATGTTCACTTAATGCCGGTCAACGCCAAAAATGGTGTCTTGGTGTTATATTGGCACTTAGATAAACTAGTTAGGATTATTTATGCATTAAAATTTATCTAGGGTTATATTGGTATTTACTCAAGTAGTTAAGGTTATATTGGTATATATCCCTATACAAAATATAGTACCCTTTCAATTGAAATTCGGAGTTTGATATCTTATTTTTTTAAATTATTCTACTAGGTCTCCTGACAAGTGGCATGTCCATATTACCTTATACAGTGCATTTGTTAAATTACATACTAAATTTAGAAATTCAAAAATAAATATTTTACATTATATATTTTTATATTTTCATATTCAAATATATATATATATATATATATTTAAGGTAAAAAGTACAGTGGACTATCCATAAACTTAAGGAAAGACCGTCTTTCCTGAGATTTTCTCAAACATATACTCCCTCTGCCCCGCTATAAATTGCTTAATATGAATTTTGAAATTGTTAGTCCTCTAGGTATTTTTGACACTGATCTATGGTTTTATTACCATGGATAAAAGACAGGAACTGTGGATACATTTGAGAAACATTGGAGAAAGAGACTTACCCTGGCTTATACGTGGGTATTTTTAATTCACCACTGACTTATGAAGATAGGTCTAGAGGAAATGTAGTAGAGGAAAAGAGGTGGTGGGTTTTCAAGAAACAGTGGAACAAATAGAATTGGAGGAGATCCAAGCAATAAGGGCAACTTACACATCGAACAATAGAAGATCGAGAAATGATAGAATCATGAGCAAACTGGATAGGGGGCTAGTGAATAAAAACTGGACTGAGGAGTTTCAGGATACAATATGTGAAGTAAGGAGTGAACTTATGTCTGATCATCTACCACTAGTAGTGAGAATCAACAAAACTGAAGGGATAAGGAAAATGCCATTAAAGTATTTTAATATGTGGTCACAATCACAGTTGTTTGAAGGGTTGGAGAAGGAAGTATGAAAGGTTAAAAAAACATGGAAGATCTAGCTAAAACTTTGCAAATATTAGAGAAACCCCTAAACAAGATGAATAAAAGAGAATTTGGTAGCATTGGAGAGAGGGCTGAGCAGGCACTTGGAAAATGGAGAAGAGCTCGGGAGAAACTAAATGATGATTATGGTTCAAGTCAGCTACAAAATATGGAGTTTGAATCAATAAAAGAAGCAGAATCACTGAAAGAAGTTGAAATATAGCTACTTACAATAGAAAGCAAACGTGGAATGGATGAATGATGGAGATAGGCCAACAAAGCTCTTTTAGGCAACACCGAGAAGTACACAATATCAAAACAATATTGTGGCTTTGAAACAAGAAGATAAGCTGATAACTTATCCAAAATAGGTAGAATTTGAATTGAATAATCATTTCAGAATGCAGCTAGGGAATGAGAAGAAGGTAACCAAAATAGATCCTAAGGTAGTGAAATATGCTGAGGTGGTGAGTTTGAAAATGCAGGTAGAAATGATCAGACCAGACAACAAAGAGGAGATTGAGGCTGTAATCAGAGGGATCAAATCCACAAAAGAAGTCCAGGCAAAGATGGGTTTTCCAACCAGTTTTTCAAGGATAGCTGGTCAATCACAGGTGAAGGAGTATTGGAAGCAGTCACGCGATTCTTTAATGGAAACCACATACCAGGTATCTTTAAAAATGTTGTCATAACACTGATAAAAAAAAACACAACCCCAGACCCCAGTAGATAACAGACCAATTTCCTGATGTTCTATTATCTATAAAACCATAACTAAAATCATATGTCCCAGACTAAAGGGAGTGCTACCAGAAACTGCCAGTAACAATCAGTATGCTTTTGTGAAAGGTACATTAATAGCTCATATTACGTTGTTATCCCAGGAGCTCCTGCACGGGTATAAAATAGATAAAATGAAGCTTTGTTGTGTTGCTCAGGTAGATATTTCAAAGACTTTTGATAGTTTTAGCTTGGAATTCCTTCTGAAGTGGCTGGCTAAATTAAAATTTCCAAGAAGAATGATTGAGTGGATAAAAAACAGTACCATGAACTTTGAAATATGCATGAATGTAAATGGTTAGTTCACTGATAGTTTTGAGGTAGGGGGTGAAAAGCAAGGAGATCCCATTTCCCCTTTGTTGTTTGTTATCAGCATGGAATATTTAACAAAGATGATGAATAAAGAACTTAAAGCTGGGAGAATCGAATACCTGCCAGAGACCATTTTCAGGATCCATTTTAGCTAGCCCGAATTGCAAGTTTGCAGTCAGTTTCTATAGTTATGGAATCTGAGTTGATGTTCCCTTCTTCCTCTCTTGCAGTCAGTTTCAGTTTCTCTCCCTTGCTTTTGAACCCAATGAAACACTGATAGGTTAATGTACATTAGTGTAAAAATGGAAGGAATTTTTTTATTTTCTTAGATAAGATTGTTTTTATGAATATTAGTTAGTGTGTTTAATTAATTATTTTCTTTGGTTCTTGATGCAGATGTTTCTGCTTCTGCTGCATTTTTCCTGAATCACAAGGAATGGTCAGAATATATTGATCATAGTGCATTATAAATGTATTCCATTGATATAATTCGTCTTTAGAAATATTGCATAAGTTAAAAATCAACAACAATCACAGTAAAACACACAAACACACAAACACGATGGTCGAAACATTCAACCATTCTAAATCCTAACAAAAACTGTAAAAAAAAAGTCTTCTAAAAACACTAATATCAACCAAAACAGTCCTTTTTGCTGACTTCCATTATTCTTTGAATTTGATCCAATTTTCACCGCTCATCCATCAACATAAACTTGATATATCCCTATAGCATCAAATTAATGAGAATAATATGAAACACAATCATTATCATCTTATCATCTTCTTCTTCCCTATAAAAATTGAAACATAAAAAAATAAGTATCAACATAAAAATTGAAAAATATCAAACATATCTAAACTTGATAAAAAGAAAAGTAACATCAACTGAATACATACAAATATCAATAAAACTGATATGTACACTTAAACATTAACTGAAAAAGTACAAAAACTAACAAAACTACTAGAAATATAACAATGTATAAACATTAACAAAAGTGTTAATAGACACATAAACACAGCTAAAAATGCACAAATTATATAAAAATAAAAACATCAACCTTAAAATGCATAAACATCAACAAAAGTGATAATAGACATATAAGCATCAACTAAAATGTACAAAACATTAAAAAATAACATATAGAAATATAAACTAGTATAAAATATCCTAAGGCTGAAATTAGAACGCAACAAACTACATTTAAACATCAACTAAAAAAATACATAAATATCAACAAAAATGATAATAATATAAACATCAACTGAAATAAGTCCAACAAACTAAATGTAAACATCAATTGAAACTGAAACTTTAGCAAACTACATAAACATCAACTGGAAAAAATATAAACGTCAACAAAATTGATACATGCATAAAACATCAATGAAAATGTGCATAATATCATTAATTGCAATAAACGCCATTCACAACGATGAAACTTTAGAAAACTGGAAAAAAGTATATTACATAAAAAAAACTTTCAAATTATCTACGAGGCATTACATCAATTAAAATGTAGAAAAAATCATCAATTATAATAAATATAAAGTATTATAAAAATATGAAATCTCCAAAACCCTATTAAACAGTTATGATCTGAAAAATAAAATGAGATTCAACAAAAAAAATCATCTAAAACATCTTCTAAAATAGCATAAAATCGATAAAATTGATATACACAAGTGAAAAATCAATAAGAATGAACAAAAATATCATCAACTGCATGAAACATCATTCACAACCATGAATTTCAAGAAAAAATGGCAGAAATGCTAGAAAAAAAGTAGATTGGATTAAAAAAATACCGTTAGATGCTCTACGAGGCATAAGGAACTTGATTTCTTAACAAAAACACCACAGACATCTTGAAAATTGATTGATTGAATAATACAAAAAATTAAGGTTACAACATCTAAAAACTTAATAAAAATTACAATAAACGTACCACGAAAGAGAATTTCGTGCAGACATGTATAATTGGAAAAATTGTGCACAAATTAAAGAGAGAAGGAGAGAATAGAGAGAGAACGTGGAGAGAGAGAGAGAGAGCAGAGAGAGATCGGTCGTAGGATAGGAGAAAGGGGAGAGGAAATGATTGGGAAATTCAGCTAAATTAGTTTAATAGTCTAAAAGTATTTGTTTTAAAGTCAGTTCTGCAAGCTATCCCAAGCTTTGCAATGAGATGCTTTATTATCCTAGACACCATCATATATGACATCACATGTATAAT
Source organism: Rubia peregrina (assembly GCA_032355705.1). NCBI lineage: Eukaryota > Viridiplantae > Streptophyta > Magnoliopsida > Gentianales > Rubiaceae > Rubia > Rubia peregrina. The sequence continues at coordinate 7,281,929 of JAULKK010000011.1, read as the reverse complement.
AAGTATGTTTTGGTGGGGTGGCACCACGACATAGAGGCAGAAAATCCACTAGCTCTCTTGGGAGAAGTTGACGCAAGCGAAGAACAACAGGGGGTTGGGCTTCAGGAATCTAAAGGCGGCCAACTTAGCACTCTTGGGGAATCAAGAATGGAGATTTCTTATACACCTAAATGCCCCGTAATTCGAGTGTTCAAGGACAAGTATTTTCCAAATTCCAACATATTTGGAGCTGTATTTGGACATCGACCTTCTTGGTCTTGGAGGAGTACAATGAAGGGAATTGATGTACTCTGGCTTGGTTTCCATAAACATATTCGAACCGGGGGCTCAGAAGAGCATATACCATGAGTTATGGATACCAAGATCAGGTGACTTCTTTAATAAGAGTGTAGAAGCTATCCCTGCAATATTGTCTACATTCGAGGACTTGATTGACAAATATACGCACTGGTGGCGAGAAGATATTCTGGCTGAGTATTTTCATCCGAACAATATGGGTATTATTTGAAACATGCAGCTCCCCTGGGTTTTTGATACGAATCGATGGTGCTGGCATCATACAAGTACAAGGAATTATTCAGTTAAATCAGCATACCACACTCTAGTGGAGTAAGATCAGTTCTGTATCACCATGCTCCTTTTGCAGATTCAGAGAGGATACTATGGACTACATTATGGAGACTTCATATTTTGCAGAGCCAAACATTTGTCTTGGAGAATCAGCACTGACTCGCTACGAGAACCTGCAGAAAATAACTATGGCAGTGGCAATGGCATGCGTGCATTGTGGCGATGAAAATGGTTCTGCAAGTCTTACATTTTTTGAATTTGAATATGTAGTGGAGGCTTGGAAAATGCTTGTGCTGCATGTAATAATCGAGACGGGATGGAGGATTCGTGGAGAGTTTTGGCTCCAAAATTTGATCGTGGCATGCAAGGAAGGGAAAACTGAACTGATCATAATTTTGTGTGGCACTTTGTGGTTCTATTGAAATAAAAAAACTTTCAAAGACAAGGCCTATCACCAAACTTTCTGGTGGCGGGAGTGTTGGCAAACCCCGAGGAACTTCAAGAACGCAAACCAATGGCTAAAACTACTCTCAAACGAGCTTCACCCACATGCCCTGATGCGCCCACACGAAGGTATAAGTAAAATCTTGTTTGATGCAGGTACCACTGATGTAGCCGTTGGACTTGGGATTTTGCACCTGGATGCTGAAGGAAATTTTTGATGAGCGGCGACAATGAAGAAACCATTTGTAGTGGACGCGACATTGTGCTTTGGTGGAAGTTGTTCGCATGGAAATTGAAGTGCACGAGGAAAGTGCATGTATACTCGAAGATGCGCTCGAAGTTATACGTAGGGTCAGAGATGAAATGGAGTTGTCCTTCTCATGTGCAGATATAGTCATTTAGATACAGTATATGTTGGAGGAATCAAGAGTTGATCCACCCTTTTGGATACCCCGTGATAGAAATATTCTCGCTCACTAGTTTTGCAAAGTCAAACGAGTCGCTCAATACTATATGGGATTCTCCCCCAAACTTTTTCTTATAAGACAATACAAGACGTCTCCACTAATATGAAATGATACCTTTAGTTTTCAAAAAAAAGTTTTATTGTCTAATATAATTGAAAGTAAGGTCCCCTAGTTTCTTTCCTTTTAAAAAAACGAAAAAAACTCATCTTAATTATAACTTCTACTTCCTCCACCCCAGAGAAAACTTCTTATTTTTTGGTCAACTTTATCAAGTCATTTTGACCATATATTTCAATTAGTATATAGTTAATACATTATCATGTAAGATATTGTTAGATTCCGTACAACATCTATTTTTTAAATTTCAAATTTGTATACATCATTTATATATATGGTTAAAGTTATCTGTGGTCAAATATGGTCTGAGATAATTGACAATTAGGAATTTTTCTCTGAGATGGTGGAAGTATTACTTACATATTGACCCTGTCTAAGAGTTAAAATGGTCTGAAACAAGACCTTGTGCTATTTTAATATCATTTTAATTTAAAATAGAAAATTTATTTCCGCAATCCTCTATTTATATGTCCTTATGATGATATCGAGTGTTTTAAAGTAAAAAATATAACTCGGGTGGTTGAGGATACCACCTTATGAATTGCGTGGTTTCCAACATCAACACCATCATGCGCCACCGACAACATCTCTACAAAAACACTGATTTCTCCCTCCCAAGTATGTGGAAAATAACTATCATCTGACCCTTCACACAACCATATGGAAAAAAAGGGTGCATCGGGACGACCGAAGGTCAACGAAAACCCAAGAATGTTGCCAGTAAAAACGTCAGCCAACCGCTCAAAGAAGGGATAGTAGGTATCAAGAACTCATGGCCTAATGTATGTGAGAGAGTCGTAATCATCAAAATGTATGGCATCATGTGGCGAATATATTTGAGAATTTGTAAAATTTAGCGGCCAAACGTTATCCCAGCAACACAATCAAGTGCCTCGGAGAAGATGAAAGGCATATCAGGTGGTTGTGTCTCGTCGTCGCAGCCGTATTTTTCCATTAACAAGGGTGAATTTTGGATTACTGTTTCTATTCGCATGAAAAAGGCGAGGGACAAATGTGGAGAGCGAGAGAGATGAAGCGGCAGTGATTTCTTAGGAGAAATGGGGAGTATTAGGATAATAAATTATGAGTAATTCAAAAGGATTGATTCCCATGGATTGATCTTGACGGTGGGCATGTATGTAGTAATGACAATGTTTTTCAAATTATGGTGAGGTGGTAGTTGGTGGGGGGATGCAATTAACTTGGGTATAGTATAGGCTGGTTGGAGTTAGAGTAATCTGGGTAGCTAATACGGGTAAATTAGGAAGTCAGTTTAACATTTGGTCAAATTATTTTGTGTGTTTTAGTAAAATAAACTTTTTAACAGGGACAAAATGAATATTTTGGATTGAAATTTTTGGCCAAATTTGGAAGATTTCAGAATATAAAGTTTTGACTGAGGCAAATCAAAAATGAAAGTAGAAAGTTTTAATTGGGACAGAGAGAATAAATAAGATAAAACATGAGTAATAAACAATGAAATGAAAAGTTGTCAAAAAACAACAATGAAATGAAAAGGAAAAGGGAGAGAAAAAAAACTCCTTTCATGATGTTACAAAGCCTACCAAAGATAGCAGATACTTTTCATCCTCCAAATCATACGTCCAAACGTAAAGATGTGGTGGCTCCATTAGAGTTTCTTTATGAGCATTAAACACTAAATAGTGCGACCTATAATCTCTAACCAATCTAGTAGATGAAGCTACAATGTTACTACCAATAAGCGGGAAAACATAGCTAATCGGTTAATTTTTTAAAAACCAAACTCGATTGAGATATCCTCTAATAAGAGGAGAAGATGGATGAGTTTATCATGAATGGGCTGCATTTTTAATGAAAATATACTCGATTATCTTATGCAGATCACTGGATTGATGAACTATTTCGAGCGGGTATTTTTCAACATCCCTGCCTATGCACATTGACTAAACCTTAAAGTAGTTTTACCACTTGCCCCTATTATCTTTCACTCCTTCCATCACACGAGTATTTGCATATTTACTTTTTTCAAATTAAACTTGGTAAACTTTAACCATAGATATAAATTAATATATTTATAGTAAAAAATATTATGTGAGATATTTTTAGATTCATCTTAACATCTATTTTCTAAATATCAATTTTTTGTGAGAAATTATTATATGTAATTAGAGATATTGACGATCAAATATGATCATTGAAGATCTAAAAAAGTAAATATGCCAATACTCATGGGACAATGAGGTATTTTTTTAGAGATACCGAGTTTTTTGGCACTTCTTTCTTTGGCCGAGTTTTTCATTAATGTCATGTCATTCACTTTGATTTTTCACTATGTATTTTTTCTTCTGAGAATATCATAAAATGAATTTTAAAGAAAAGAGAAATAATAATGAGTGGGTGAAAATGGTTCAATTTTTTACCATGAAACATTTCAGCTAAACAAATGAAAATAAGCAGCGGGCTGGTAACCAATGTCTTATTCTTTACATAATAATATGGTTTCTATCGAAATAAACTGATTTGAATAAAGTTGAAATGAATTAAAATCAAACATAGTAATTTTTTTTAAAAAAATATAACTAATGTTAATAACAGCAATTCATAATCTACTTATTTGAACTGAGTTAAATTGAAGTGCATATAAGTTGAAAAACTAAGCATGGCAGGGAGAGCATTACTCCCTCTATCCTAGATCTATTTGCACCAATTAATTATTCATTTGATCAATTAGTTAATTTAAAAATTAGAATTCAAGCAATATATAAGACAATACATTATTATGTGGGATCTTATTAGAACCGTGTTAACATCTGGTATTAAAATATAAATTATTTAATCATATTTAAATATGGTCAAAAATCATATTTATGGTCAAAAATAATCATGATCAA
>JAULKK010000011.1:7244652-7257675 GCA_032355705.1 Rubia peregrina | reverse complement strand
CTTGAACATGTAATACGGGGAAAGAGCGTTGCAAATCTTGGGATTCTAGTGAAATATGTTGTACAAACCAAGGGCACAAAGGCACAACAACCAGATGAGAACCACTGGAGCAAAACAGAAACCCAAACAATGTGTGCCATAATGCTGCAATGCAAATAGGCACACAAGTATGAAGCAAGTGATTGGAATCACGGCATTTGCAAATAGAACAAAAAGAAACATAAATGTAAAAATATGACATGATAGGAATAGTTCTTGAAAGCTTGGCAAGCAGAAACTCACAAATTGGAATGGTAAACAAATTGTGCAGTAAAGAATACGTTACTAAAAACGACACCATTTAGTACAGAATACACCTGGAACAACAATATTCAATTTTTTGTTACTTAATTAGAACAAAAGTTTTACAAGACTAATTCATTTCCTCATAGGTAATTGAAGCAATCAAAAGCCTAATATGTAATATGAACAATTGACTAGAGAAAACCTTCTTAACCACATTAGGTAGTTAGGAAAACATGTTGCCTCAATGTTTTATCAAAACAGCAAATAAATTCGTTGAATGATCAATCAAGCTACTGTCTTTAGTACAGACTCCAAGTGATACTGATAAGGGCCAACTGATTTAAGACTTTTACCAAATCACATGGATTTAGAAGTATGCACACATTGATTATGTACATTTATATTCATTCGGCAACGAACTAATCTTTTTATTTTATATTCTCATCCATATTGTTCACTCTATTCTGTTTTTCATGATTGTTGGCATGTACTTAGGGTTGATGCATAATAGTTTGTGCTCACTTTTATCATTGCATGTTGTGTGTTATTGCACATGCATCTAAAATTATCTGTGTTTTATGTCTGTTTAGATTTACAGACTGTAATGTTTTGAACCAGTACTAAATCTTTAATGTTCAGAACCAGTACTAAATCTGTAATTTTTCTTTTATCTAACCAGTACTTGAACAGTTCTTCATCATTTATGGAACTCATATTTTACAAGCAGTAAGAGCATTCACAATGTAAATGTAAATCGTGATTAGAAAGAACCAAGTAAACTGCATGATTCATTAGTAAAATCCATAAGCATACTGACACTTACAGTCCCAATGCCTCCAACTTCAATTTTAGCCTATGCATTGAAGTTGCCAATTACCCCAGCAATTTAAGAACCCCAGTCTTTCCCACTCCTGCAGATTCACCTATTTGAAGTTACAATAAGAAATAAGTTTCATATTCAGAACCAGTCTTCACAACTGTAATATCTGTACTTAATACCAAGAGTGTAAATTTAAAAGATGAACAGAGGTATTTAGACTGAAACTCATTGTTCTTAAATGCATACTCTTAAAACTGTATAGAGCTGATAATTATAAATTTCAGAAACTTTTAAATAGTGTTCTTTGATAATTATAAGTGGTAATCAATTTCTTATATGTTAAAAGAAATATAGAAATGGCCCATGAGGAGACCTGGATTCAGTTCAGTTCCTAATATCAGTTGTAGATAACTTTCTGAAGTTGAATTGGTCTCCAAAATTCAAGGCAGAGTAATCTCAAAGGCAAAGAACTTCATTCTTGTTAGTGCACCTGATTTATATACAATGACACAAATAATATGAAAAATGGATCAGCTTTAATGTTGGAATCAGTTTGCTTTAAACTGGCATGGATTATATAACAACATTAATGTGTAATTTTGCTAACATTGTCATCACTTATATTGAGTTTCATGTATGTTACCTCTTCCTGCGTGTGGTTAAGTGCAGCCCCTCTCAGTTTTTTGAATGTTTGTCCATGTTGCATTGCTGAAGGGAATTCGGCACTAACTGAACTCAGGGCCATGGCTTCATTCAGGTGTTTCTGGACCTTAAGGATGAGACAAAGAATACCAGAGGTATAGATTTGGAAACAAGCACTGTAATGTGCATACAACTTTGATCAAATACAATGATTAATACTCGCCTAATATGTATAAGCAAATTCTAGGTAAAACTATCACACCAAGATGATCCCACGGGAATAAAAGAAAGGCAAGATTTTCAGGGCATTTGAAAAAAATGGCCCCTCTCCTTCCCCCCTTTCTCTATCCACATCTACACAACCAGATATTACTACTATATTCAAAAGTATCAAACGCACTACAAGAACAACATTAAACATATACATTTCAGGACAAAGGCAATGTGTTTTTCCAATGATTTCTCTGTTCAAAATGCAAGAACTGTAAAATGGTAAATATACCAACAATCCCCAGAAACTCAACTCTTAGGAATTAAAGCAAGCCAACCTTGGGGCTACCCCGAACCATCCCTTCTTCGACGGAATCCACCAACTCCTCCGCCGTCTTGCCCTTCCACTGCTGAAACTCGAGCTGGGTCGCGCTTTCCGGACCGGTTTCTTCGTGGGATTCCTCGGTAAATAAATGGATTAAGCTTCTTGACTCTTGAGGCTTCGAGCGGTGAGGGTTTCACCAAGTCAAGGTGGCGATCGAGCGGCGGTGAGGTTGAATGTTAATGGTTAGATGGACTACGGTTTTAGCTATTTAAAGTACAAGATTTCAAGGGTTAAAATTCAATGTATCAAAAGCAATCAACGGTTCAGATTTATTTAAATTAATTTATGTTTAATTATTTTCTTTCAAAATTCATATAATTTTTTTATTATTATAATTTACGAGTATATTTTTCTTTTATTATTTTAAGGCACAGACCGTCTTTCTAGACATATGGGAAAACGAGGTTGAATTAGAATTACCATTAGGTAAAAGGTTTTAGTTGCAATATCAAAAATTTATTATGCAACGTGCAATAGTTATAAGTTTATGACCCTATTAATGCAACCTGAAAATTACTTCTTAATATATTGTAATTTGCAGTTTAAACTTTGGTCTTTCCATAACTTATGGAAATATCGTTTTTCAAGAGACGAACTCTTATTTTAATGTTAATTTCTTTTTTAAATATGATGAATAAATATTTTAAAAAGTCAAATATTTTCATTCGTATTTATATACACGAAGTCAAGTAAGGGTTGACCGTTGATTAGTTAAAGGTAAAGTTTTAGGAAAGGCCGTCTTTCAATAGGCATATGGAAAGACGGGGTTAAATTGGAATTATAGAAAGGTAAAGAGTTTTAGTTGCAAATATTAAAAATTTATTGTGCAACGTGCAGTAGTTATAAGTTTATAACCGATTAAAGCATCCCAAAATTTTTATCTATATTTCTTCTAATTCGTAGTTTAAACCTTGGGTTTTCCATAACTTATGGAAAGACCGTCTTTCAAGAGATGGACTCTTAGTTAAATTTATCTTAGTTATTAGCGTTTTTATATAAAAGTCAAGTGAGTGTTGACCGTTGATTAATAAAAATCAACTTAGTTATTTGTATTTAAATATAGAAAGTCAAGTAAGGGTTAACCGTTGATTAGGTAAAACCGACTTAGTTATTAGTGTTTACATATAGAAAGTCAAGTAGGGGTTAGTCGTTGTTTAGTTAAAGTCAATTCTTAGTTATTAGTGTTTACATATAAAAAGTCAAGTAGGGGTTGACCATTGTTTTAGTTAAAATCAATCATTAGTCATTAGTATTTATGTATAAAAGTCAAATAAGGATGAACGTAGATTAGTTAAAGTCAAATATTTTCATTCGTTTTTATATATACAAAGTCATGTAGGGGTTTGACTGTTGATTAGTTAAATTTATATTAGTTATTAGTGTTTTTATATAAAAAAAAGTCCAGTAAGGTTTAACCGTGGATTAATAAAAGTCAACTTGGTTATTAATGTTTATATATAGAAAGTCAAGTAAGGGTTAATCATTGGTTAGCTAAAGTCAACTTAATTATTAGTGTTTACATATAGAAAGTCAAGTAGGAGTTAGCCGTTGTTTAGTTAAGTCAATTCTTAGTTATTACTGTTTACATATAGAAAGTCAAGTAGGGGCCGTTGAGCGTTGTTATAGTTAAAATCAATCCATAGTTATCGGTGTTTATACACAAAGAGTCAAATAAGGATGAGTGTTGATTAATTAAAGTAAAATATTTTCATTCGTGTTTATACATACGAAGTCATGTAGGGTTTGACCGTTGATTAGTTAAATTTATCTTAGTTATTAGTGTTTTTATGTAAAAAGTCAAGTAAGTTTTTATCGTTGATTAATAAAGATCAACTTGGTTATTAGTGTTTATACATGGAAAGTAAATAAGGGTTAATCATTAATTAGTTGAAATCAACTTAGTTATTAGTGTTTACATATAGAAAGTCAAGTAGGGGTTGACCAATGTTTAGTTAAAGTCAATCATTAGTTATTAGTGTTTATATATGGAAAGTTAAATGAGGGTTGACTATTGGATTAATTAAAGTCAACTTTATTTTTACTATTTGTACATAGAGAGTCAAATAAGTTTGGGCGTTGATTAATTAAAGTCAAACATTTTTATTCGTATATATATTGATTTAAATAAGGGTTAACCGTGATCAGTTAAAGTTGACGTAATTATTAATGTTTATACATACAAAGTCAAGTATGGGTTAACCGTGGATCAGTTAAAGTCAAACATTTTTTTCTTATATGTACATACCAAGTAAAGTAAAGATCAGCTGTTTATTAGTAGTCAACTTAGTTATTAGTGTTTACATGTAGAGAGTCAAATAAGGGTTAACCGTTAATTAATTAAATCAAACACTTTTATTCGTATTTATATATACTAAGTCAATTAAGGGTTGAACGTTAATTAATAAATGTAAAACATGTATATTCATATTTTTTATATATTAGGTCAATGAAGGTTTGACAACTGATTAATTTAAGTCAACTTAGTTATTAGTTAAAGTCAACAAAAGAAATGAACGATTTTGAAAGTTAAGAAAAGTTTTTTTAGCTTATAGCAGTTGCGCACAGCTGCTTCCAGACCATGGAATTTTTGGCAAAATATTAGAAATTTTTGGTGGGAAGATTGAATTTTTAATTTTTTTAGCAACGGTTTTTTAAAACGGGTGTCGCACACCGGGGACACTTCCTCTTTGGCACCGGTTTGGAAACTGGTGCCTTTTAAAACCGGTGTTCAAATGTGAATATTTAACACCGGATCTCAAAAATCCAGAGCAAAGGATAAACCGGTGCCAAATTCTCCAAGCACCGATCTAGGGACCGGTTTTTATTAAACATGCATTCTTGAAAAGAAAAAAAAGGCATAAAAAAGTGGTGATAATATTTCCCTCTTAAAGTTCGATAAGTGACCGTAACTTTGGTCACTAAAGACTAATTTGATGACCAATTTTTATTTCGTCATCTCCACTGGTCACCAAGAATACTAAAATTACTTAACTCTTATACCCAACATATTTCTGTGACCAATTTGCTGACCACAATTTTCACTTGGTCACTAAAAATTCATTAGTGACCAAAACATAGTGACGAAAATAGGTAAGTCACTAAACCGATCATTAGTGACCAAATAATTTGTAGTCACCGAAATTCGGTCACGAAAGCCCTTTTTTCTTGTAGTGACGAAATCAGAATGATTTTATTAGACGAACCATTATAGCGGGAAGGTGCCATACATTGAATAATAAATTTTATAGTTCTCCTCAACATGGATAGGATAAGCATACATTGAAAAAGAAGAAAAAAATAAGAGGAACTACCGGGAAAGGTGTCTTGTCCATAAGTTAAAATAAGGTGCTTTTGAATGTAAAATTTAAGATAGGTTATACTCCAACTGTCCCATCATTATTGATATGTTTGCTTCTGGACCAAAGGTATCTCATTATTGACATCATTATTGACATTATTGAGGGAACCGATGATGTGACAGAGAATGATTGTTGAAAAGTAGAAATATTTTGGAAAATCAATGACCAGTTTTAAAGTTGTTAAAATTAAACATTGTGAGAATTTAAAAATATATTCTGTCATTTTAGGTAATTTTCAAATTATGTCATTACTTATGTGACAGACGAAAATATAAAATAAGTCAATAGTGATGGCACGGGAGGAGTATAAAAGGTACAATATTTAAATTTAAAATATTTTTATTTAAATTTAAAATTTTAGTGTTTAATTTTAACAAATGCAACGTAGAAGTGAAACATATAGCATATTATCCATGACACATCACCTGTTAGAAAACCTCATCAAACTAAAATATTCAATTTGGTTTACACGGACTTGTTTAATGTTGATCGTGCTTTGATGAAATACGATCATGATTTGTTTAATGTTTGCAGGGTCATAATATGACCGTTGTTGAAACCGACGGTCACAACGTGGAGCCATTTGTGGTACAAACTTGTTCATCTATTCAGGAGAAACCTATTCCGTCCTAGTGAAAGCCAATAAAAATCCTTCTAAAAATTATTGGATCAGTGCAAAAAATGTAACCACAAATAGCAAAACGCCATCTGGTTTAGCCATTTTTAGCTACTACCCGAACCATCCATCCGCAAATCCACCCGATCCACCTCCGGTCGGACCGGAGTGGAACGACACGGCTCCCTGGGTGACCCAGAGTCTAGCAACCAAAGCACTCAACGATTACATCATCTCCCCTCCGGCTAGGTCCGGCCAAGTGATCCAATTCCTCAACATGCAAAACTGAGTCAACGGGCTGACCCGATGGTCCATGAACAACGTGGCGTTTACCCTCCCTAACACGCCCTACCTAGTATCACTCAGTCGCAACATGTTGAACACATTTGACCAAACCCTACGTCCCGATGGGTACGATGTCATGAGCTACGACATTTATAGCCGTGCAAACAACGTTAACTCCACTTCCAGTAGCACGGTTTATTGACTCAAGTTCAACTCCACGGTCGATGTAATCTTGCAGAATGCGAACACGATGACTCCGAATAATAGTGAGACGCATCCTTGGCATCTTCATGGGCATGATTTTTGGGTACTGGGTTATGATTCGGGGAAATTTGACATCTCTAGTGATCCTCAAAAGTTCAACCTTGTTAACCCGGTGATGAAACATACGGTGATTGTTCATCCTTTCAGTTGGACCGCTTTGCGATTTCGGGCGGATAATCCAGGTGTGTGGCTCTTCCATTGCCATATTGCGTCCCATTTTTTGATGGGCATGGGAGTTGTATTTGAATCAAGGATCGAAAAGGTTGGAAGTTTTCCTTCTTCTATAATGGGATGCGACTCTACTAAACGCCTTTTGAAGCTATAGATCGATAGTCAAGATTCAAGAATGAAGAACAAATTTAGAGGGTGTAATATATACATACATATATATATATATAACAAGTCTTATGCGATAATATCTTTATTTATACGGAGTATATCATTAGAACTTTTCGGATTGGCCAGCAACTCTACAACAAGAAAGTTGCGACTCGTTTATTAATTTGTATGTGCAACTTGGTTCTTTTTAACTTCATTTCTAATGTTTTTGGAAGTGAAACATGTGAGATTATGAAGTAAACGTGATATGATCAGGGGGGGGAAGCCAAAAAACTTTCTTGGCAAGGGCTAGTTAAGAAATTTTTAATTAAAAAATTCAAGAATTGTTTTTTGGAAGTGAGAAGAGAAATCACTCGTGTGATTGTGAGAAGAGAAAATAGGTAAGTTAGGAAATGAGATGATAGAAAATATAGAGAATCAATAGTATTATTACATGTGACATATAATTATCCACTTAAATTATATTTTTCCAAAATTTGTTGAGGGGTCTAAAGGGTAATAAATATATTTTGAGGGGCTGAATCATAATTTCTTTAAAAAATTCAGCTGGTGAATAATTCTTGGTGGGGGCTAGAGCCCTCCTGTTCCTCCACCTCTGGATATAATAGATAACCCACAGTGACGGTGATTGTTTATATTGATATATTTAACTAAGAGATATATACCAATATAACTCTACATACTTGAGTAAGTGTCAATATAATTCTCAGATAATTTTTAGTGCAAAAACAACCCTGACAAGTTGACATAAGTGCCAATATAACCCTAATACATTATTACCGGCGTTGACCATTGTTAATGCCAGAATTTGCTATTCTCCAATCAACGTTCTCCTCTGGTCCATTGAACACCTATGCCTACATGACAGAAAGACTAAGGCCAGGCAGGCACGCACAGGGTCATGCCTGCTTTGTCACTCCGGTCAGCCATGTATGTCATGTAGAGCAAATCTAAGTGAATCGTGTATTGATCCTGAGATCTTACCTCGTTTCATACTTAATTATTCTCCTTGTTATATGTGTTTTGTGGATGATGAGACATGCACTGTCTCATCGTCCCTTGTCTGTGTCTTCTGGCCATTATCATCTTCCATAAGCAGGGCCCGTTCCGTTCGCTTATCATGTGGGTTGACTCATCGACATTAGGCCGTATCGGCCCATACCTTATCAAGTCCCCCAACCCAAGGCCTTGTTGGCTTAGGAAACTCAGGGTGAAGGGCTAGTCTTTGTCTTCAACATCCCAGGGAGCAAGCCTCATCTCTGCGGTTTGCTTCTTGCGTTGTCCCTGATGTTATTTTTAGGGGGGAACTCAGCGGTTTTGTTATTTCAAACCATCGAGCCTTTACGATGTCATTTCCGTAATTGGCATTTCGATGGCTACCTGTCTGGGTACTTGCCACTTGTCTTCTCTTCAACGGTTTCTCGCACGGTGGTCTCATTAAATTTTGTGTCTTTGGAGATTGTTCATTATTCTTCTTTCACCTTGTTCCCCCGAGAATATCGTGGGCCTGTTGCATCTGTTTCTTTTCAAACTCCGAGAATATCGTGGGCCTGTTGCATCTGTTTCTTTTCAAACTCTCACTCTTTTTCTCCGTCCTTTCTAGCTTTTATCCTAAGCTTTCCCGGCGATCACTTCATCTTCTTCAGGTGCTTTCTTTGCCTCTTCCTATCTTTTTCTTTTCATCGTCATGGTTTCCACTGTTGGTTCTCCTAAGTGTGAGTCGTACTGTGACACCATGAACCCTAAATACCGTTATGTCTGTACCCTACTCAAAAATACTTTTTTCTTAGTGGGAAATAGTTTTGTAGACATTCATGAACATGTGACTTTGCCTGGAATTTCCCATACCGTCTTAGATGCACCTGTGGTCACGGTTGACGTATTTAGAAACTTTGGAGACATGTTGCCTTAGGTTCCCCATGTCTCTTTTCTTCCAATCTGTCTTGGGCTTCTTTGAATTATAGATGACCAATTTCCTCCCAATTCCGTCTATCCTCTTGGGCTTTAAGGTGCTATGCCATCTTTTGCATATAGAGCCTTCCGTCACTTTGTTCTGGGTTTTCTGTCATTCGGCCAGGATACCCCCAAACTGGACCTTCTTAAAGTTCCGGCAGGATAGGGTTAAGATTTTGACGGATCTCCCCACTCGAGTTGAATGGAAGGGAGATTTGTCTTCATGGGTGAGGAGCTCATCCTGGGATTTGGGGAAAACTGGCCAGTCTACCCGGCCAGCCTAGAGAAAGGGCAGGGTGCCCATCCCAGTGCCACTGAGACAGCGGTCATAGAGTCTCTCATCTCATGCCTTGAGGCGGGGAGTGTGAGGTCCGGTTGGTATTGAGAGACTCTATCCTGTAGGTTGTCGGAATGCCCTCCTACCTACTGATCTTTCTCCCTAGGATGGCCCTGCGGATTTGAGTGTTATAAGTTCATTGGGTTTTGTTTGGTTATTTTGCTCTGTTTATCTTATTCTTATGTCTGATTTTTTCCTGTTTTCCTTGTCTCACTCTAACATGTTTGTGTTGTTCCCTTTTCTAATCTCCTACGTCACATTCTAGCTTTCGTCCCCTCCCCAAGGTGAGGATACGGTGGGTGTCATTGATAAGAAAGAGAAGACCGTTCATCTATCCGACGTTAAGGTCTCCGATGAGGATCCCCTACAGAAGAAACCTCATCGCAGTCCTGTTAAGAAATAAGGTGATGGCATTGGTCAGGTCCCTACTGGGATCATCTCTGAGGAGGTTCCTGAGACTCCGGGTTCTCAGCCTGCCAACCAGCCGCAGAGTGGTGCTCTTACCGCCCGGCCTTTTCAGGCGATTCCGTTCTCATCCCCCTTCACTCGCACCTCTTCCGCTCAAGGTGGCGAAGCGCTGCAGCTCGGGCTGAGTTTGTGTCCCAGGCCAGAAACTCTGCAATTATAATTGGTGCTACATCTTAGCATCAGTTCACTTTTATTTGCACCGATAAACATCAGTGCTAATTATTACAGCACCGATTCTAAGTACCGGTGCTCAAAATTCCAATTCTAGCACATTTCTATTTAATTAGGCATCGGTATTCCAAAGGGTCAAAATATCGGTGCCTATGTGGCCAAATACCAGTGCCTATATACCTGTCCTGCAGTAGTGAATATTCGACAAAGATTTGTAGAAAACGATGGCATCACATGGAGGAGAACGAGATTTCTCAGTTGAGAAGGATGAGGCAACTTATTTCCTTTTTTTTGCAGAGAAGACCCCGGATTTTAGGGTTTATTTAGAGATAAACCCCGTATTAAAAGTATTTCTATTTGAACCCATGAATTTAAATCCTCCTACCCCTTTGTTCCATCCTAATCTGCAATTTAATAATTCACTTAGTCAAAATTGCTTAACTTCAACTTCAAAATTGAATTGATAAACAAGTTATATTGTTGTATGTGATCTTATTAGATTCTTAATGATATGTATTTTAAAAATATCAATTTTTCATAAATTGTATTTTATACACAATTATAGATATCAATGACCAAAAATTTTTAGTCAACTGATGAAAGTCAAAGTATGTGGAATTGATTGGAATGGAGGAAGTACCTCATTTGTAATCACTGATCTTACAATAAAATGGTCTTATATATATATATATATATTATTTTTTTAAAATTAATCAGTTTTATAGGGTTCCCGACCCATTTCTATTAAAGATCAATTGTTGCCGAAAATGGCTTACATCAAGCGATGCTTGAACGCTTACGTCAAGTCGTCGTGCCCGAAGGCTTACATTTGAGACGCTAAGTAGATAGTACAATTCAAAACTAAGGTATCAAATGGCTAAAACAAAGATACACAAAAGTACTAATGGATAATATACTACTATGTAAAGGCCAATGTGGCAGCTAAGAAGGGAAAATAAGGATAAGTGGTTACCATTGCGAAGCTTTAGTGTAGTTACATTAGTATGACCCGAGACTACCACCAGGAGCAATTACAATGAAGTATCAGATAGACGCACACAAGCAGTTCCATCCACACCTCTGATCAAACATTTAAGGTAGTGAAAACAAAATCAATTAAGCTCCCCAACTAAAGGTCCGGTTCGTCTCCATTTAACCCGTGAAGACCATTTCCCATTAAACTAGGAGACTAAAACAAGTCATTTTAATTGCCAAAAATATTTTTCATCCGTGTATGAAAACCACTTAGAGTGCGTAGAAATATCTCTAACTCAGTCCCAAAACATTAAAAAGATCAATTAAATTGAATGAACAATAAAATTGGCTTAAAACATCTAATGGAACAAAGTCTACAAATTTAATTTAAATCCTCAGAAATAACAGTATCGCTAAAAATTTGATGATTTAACGACTTTTACTTGGATTTCTCCTAACCATCTCTTTGGATATCAAATTTGAAGTCAATCAAATTTTATCGGATTCAGGCTATCCGAAAAATAAGCACTAACAGAGGTAATTCCTTCCTGATACTTAAATCAAAAAACCATTTTAGTTCAAAACCCTTTTTTAAAAGTAAACTGAAAGAAAAAAAGAAAGCAAAAAATAGAGAAAACAGATGCAGAAATAAAAGAAGTACATAATTAAGTACCTCCCACCCCAAAAATTAGAAAATTGAAAAGTCAAATAATAAAATAAAATGAAGCAGATGCTTTTAGGGGGGGGATGTGGTCTCCAGATTCTAAATAACATTCACACTCTATATTTGTCGCCGACATCCAAGATATACCAATAAAAATGACACCGTTGCATCATTAAAAAAAATTGAGTATACCTATTGTCGTCACAATGATGTTGGTCCCAAAAATAGAGTCCTCTAGTGTTCTGACACTCCAAAAATTCCAAAACTCTAGCCGAGTTAAGTTTAGTTCGCCCACCTTATGCTGACTCAGCCCATAGTCAGACCAAGTTGTGCCGACTTGGTCCGAGTTGCCCCGCCTTGCGCTAAATTGTGCTAATTTTTACTGAGTTACGTTGAGTTGGGCCGAGTTGTAGAGACAGACGTAACATATTTGGTCACAGCCACGACGCCGAGTTGCCGGGTTGCACCATGGTCTCCACGGCGAAAACATGACCACAGCTGAAACCTGGTCACAGCCACCACGACAGAATCATGTTCGTGGCCATCACGACCATGACCACCACAGCGGAAACACTATCATGGCCCCAGCGGAGCCACAACCAGAGTCACCACGGCGGAAACACAGCGACGGTGACCACGGCGGAACCACGACTAGTCAAAACTAGCTATTTCATCAGTAGTTTAGATCTTCGGGGGGAGATGGGTATGGGTGTGGGAAGGGTGGGATTGTGGTGGGGGTCCACCGGAGAAAGGTGGTGCGGCATCCCCCTGAAGCAAACTAGGGTTTGTATTTTTTTGGAGAAGAGAGAAAGCAAAGGTTTCTTCCTTTAGATCTAGAGAGAGTCAATGCCCACTTTTTGTGAACCCTTATTAATTATAGAGTAAAGTATCAAAATAACCCTCAATTTAGGAAGAAAGTGCCAATATAACCCTGTAAAATCAAAAAGTGTCAAAATAACCCTAACGTTTTTTTAATTATGTGCCAATATAATCCTGAGATGCATTGAATTCGATTATCAACAAAAAATTGATCGAAAATAAATGAAATGACCATTTTGCCCCTTCTTTTTTTGAAATAAATTTTTTGGGCAGAATTAAAAAGAAAATAAGAAGAAAAAAGGGGAGCTTCTTCTTCTTCTCCGTTTCACTCCTTCGTTGTTTTGAGCTTTGCCACTTGGGGCTCCGCCGCTTCGTCGTCAGCGCCGCCGCTTTGTTGCCCACCTCGTCAGTGCCGCTTTGATTCGCCGCTT
>JAULKK010000011.1:7197328-7208255 GCA_032355705.1 Rubia peregrina | reverse complement strand
TCCTAACGTGAAGGCTGTCTCAGCTGTAAGTGTTTGTGCCTATATTGAGGTTGTTTAAGATGGTGTACTCATCATTTTCTGCTCACTTGATTTCTCTATGTTGTAAATGAAGGTTGGAAAAGCTGGAGGAGAGAAGTGGAAATCGATGAGTCAAGCAGTAAGTGTGTCGATTGTATTCTGTTGGTTAAGCTAGAATTGAAGCCGCTTTCACATT
The DNA here is from genome assembly GCA_032355705.1 of Rubia peregrina. NCBI lineage: Eukaryota > Viridiplantae > Streptophyta > Magnoliopsida > Gentianales > Rubiaceae > Rubia > Rubia peregrina. Next base: position 7,208,041 of record JAULKK010000011.1, on the reverse strand, counting down.
TAGTGCACCGGTTTAGTTCTTCAAAAGTTGAATATATCCATTGTGTATCGTGATAACTGATATTTGATGTGTTTACTCATTTTTAAGGAGAAGGCACCATATGAAGCTAAAGCTGCAAAGAGGAAGACTGAGTATGGAAAACTTATGGACACCTACAATAAGAAACAGGTCAAAACATTTTGGTCATCTTTGCTATTGTTGACTACATTTCCCTTAAACCTAGAATCGTTCTTCCTGCCAGTCTTGTAAGCATGTATAAATAGTCTTTATTTGACTCACAGGAAGCTGAAGAGGAGGAGGACGAGGAGGAGGAAAAGGAAGAGGAAAAGGAAAAGGAAAAGTCAAAGCCTGAAGTTCACGATGATGATGAGAGCGCAGAGGTAATTTATACTAGCTTGTATTTGATGAATTTCACGGATTTTCATCCTCAAGAAGCTTCTGGAACCCTTTGAGCAAATCCATATTAACCTTTTCTTTTTCAATACGAGACATTTCTTTTAAAATTTAATTAGTTACAACCCTACCTAGATTACATTGGAGTTTTTATGAAAAGAAGCCAAGTTTCATCTGAAATCGAGGCATGTTCTGTTCATATCCTAATGTGATGTTGTTGCTTTGGCCCAGGACGAAGATGATGATGAAGAGGACGATGACGATGATGAGGACGATGACTAAATGAGCCAGAATTGAGGTTCACAGTGATAATGCCCCTGCTTCTTAGTGAGGCTAGTAGAGCCTTTGCCTTTGACACTGCTCGATGCCTCCTATGCTTATGTATATGTGAATAATGGTTTTATTCGCATCTTTTCTTCAGTGCATGAATCTCGTAATCTTAAGTTTTACTTGAAATCATAAACTTTTTCTCAGTTGGGAACTATCCATTCTGAGTTTAACTCACACCCCTGGGATAAATCGGCCCATCTTCCCGTGTACTATATCGTGTCCTGCATGGAACACGACTCTTTATGTGGAGTGATTCCACGAGCATAAAGAGTCGTATTCTGGATGACCCTTTATGTGGAGTGAATGGGGGAAAAAGAAATTTCATGCCTACCAAATACAATGCAGAGATCACCCTAATCAGCTAACAAACCAGCACTTATTTACAGTTATACATATATTTGGAGTACCATGAAAAGAACTAAGCAAGATGGACCGTATTTACAACCAGCAATGTTTCCAAAAAAACATTCTTTTCATCTATAACGAGGATAGTAAGAAACCACCATGGTATCAGGAACTAGAAGAGGTAATTTCTCGATGTACATGAAAAGTCTCTTCAAGTTTAGCTTCGCAATTGCAGACAAATCCAAGATTTCACCACTGCCTGTGTATATCCAAAGGTCACCGGAATTCACTCTTTTCAGACTATCCCGACAGAAAGGGCATGACTGTGACCTCACCCGCCTAAGTAAACAACATTGTTTCAAACTAAAAGTAAGAACGAAAAGCAGCACTAATACGAGCAAATCATCAAATTTGAAATCACTAGCCAGCTACAAAACAAGAGTTACTAGTTTGTGATGCCGTTTTCAGTGTCAGAAAGTAGACTTTAAACTAACATAAGATGAGTGGGCTCATATAAGCCGAACACGAAGGAATAAAAATGGAGAGAAACAGAAAGCAGAATGATGCTTACCAGGTTCTATAGCAATTCATGCACATAGAATGGTGGCAACTGGGCAAGACAACCTTAGTTTCCATTTCCATGCAAATCCCACATTCTTCCTCCCTCTCAATTTCGATTTCAGACAGCTTCTTTCCCTTGTTCATCTCATCTTTCCTTGTGTACTTCTTCTCGCAAACTTCCCGTTGTTTCCTGTCTTCAACTTCATTGATCCCCTTCTGAAGTTGCAATAAAGAGGGGAAAATGACACCTGATCACAATGTGAACTGCTGGTTAGAACCTCAATCAAAATACTCACCAAGGCTCCCTTATCAAGAACCCCCTCCATTCTACTAGAAAGTTCGTCTAAAATGCTAATAATACCAAAATCAGTACTACCTCGGTTCCATTAGAGAACTTTACACCGACACAGCTAGGATAATCATAATGTAAATGCTCTGCAGATCGATGAAACAGACTTACCATAGAATTCCTTCAAGCTAGCTTTTCTCTCATGAACAGACATGGTTGTCCTGCCATCCTCATATGCCTGCAGCGAGATCACAATCAGCTAAAAATTCAGCTCGATTTCCATGAATCCACAACGAAAAGTGGAACAAACCAAGGAACAGAAATACCAAAGAACTTATCTTAAACAACCTTATAAATGAGGATCCTAAGTAATCCAAGAACTCCAGCTAAGTGACAATCAGTCCACTGAACAAGAAACAGAAAAATGTGGGCACATGGACTATATGAAAGCCTCATCTGGAGGCATGCCCCATCATACTCCCCTGGATACTCAGAAGCACTGCTTTTCAACCACATCAATCAGTACTAATATCAAAAAACCAAATCACAAAATACAAAAAAGGGATTCCAGTTCTATATTAGTAAATAATAACTAGTGGTCCAGCAAATCCAATCATCAGATTTTGCCAGCCGGCCCCAAAATGATTAAAAACAAGATGCTCCCAGAAAAGGAAAACCCCATTAGAACTGATCCTCTCAGAATTCCCTGATAAATCCCACTGGCAGAACAGGGAAGTAACAAAATCAACTTGGATAAAACGATGATTTCTGTATGTGGAAAGTTTTTCAGATACTAATGAATCAAAAATGCAAAGGCGGAAAGAAAGAACATACAGAGTGTTGGCATGTTGGATGTCAGCTTCAAGAGCTTTGAGAGAATCCTTGAAAGACTTCTTCATCACTAGTGCCACCAGTACCCCCAATTCCCATCCAAATTTCAGCAAAAACCCTTTTCAGTATTCACTCTGCTAATCAAATCAAGTCACGGCATCACATCCATCAATAACAACATTAAAAAAACCCAAAAAAGAAGTGAAGAAACAAAGAGAAAAAAACACCCCACCTTTTCCATCACCCTCCAGAGCAAAAATAAATTTAAAAACCCAACTATTAACGTGGGCAGATTAAGATTATATCCCCGGAGAAAATATGGGATTTCTCGGGAAACTATGGAAAACTCTCGGGGTATGTGAAAAATGGGGAATCGGGAGATTGAATTCAACGGGATTTTTTCAGCACATATCTCCAGTTGTACTGTAAGGTGGGGAAAAAGAGGGGATTCTGGTAGTGGAGTGGTGGCGGTGGAAGAGAGTGATGGGAAATGGCAGATTTAGGGAAGGAGAGACAAAATGAAAAGGTTGGCTTCCACCGCACGTTTTCTGTTCCTTGTTTGTTGTCGTCCTTCGCCATTTCTGCTCATTTTGTTGAGCTTTATCCACTTTCTTCCTGCTTTTCCTTTTGTCTCTTTCCGCCGCTTGTTTTTGTGTTGTTTGATCGAGTCCAACACGATCGATGACTCGTAACTGAAAAGTAAAAATTTAGATCGTTTAAGTTCAAAATGTAATTGAAGTGTGGGTGAATCACGTTGATTAACTTTGATTGTAGCAAATAATTATTAGGTTACATATTTTTTTTATATGCTGATATTCTGTATAGTTAAATTTGTAATGAAAATAATAAAAATGATTTTGAGAAAGTATCTATGATAAAATAGTATCCGGTCTAAAATAAGATTTTAATTTTTTTTCAATTCTATTTGAAATATATGAGTCCGTTTTTTGAAAGACCGTTTTTTCATAAGTTACGGAAAGATCAATGTTTAAACTGTAAATTAGGATAAATCAAGATCAATTTTTTGGGTTGCATTAATCGGGTCATAAACATATAACTACTATATATTGCATAATAAAATTTTAATATTGTAACTAAATTTTTTTAAAATTATAATTTAAGTCGTGTTTCCATATGCTTATGGAAATGCGGTTTTTCCCAAGACCTTGCAGAAATATACTACTTTTTCATATATTTTTTAACAATGACACATCATTTTGGGTGTTAGAATTTAGGAGATAGTAAATGAGTGAATAAAATTGAATTGAATGAAGAAAAAGCAAAATGAATAGATGTAACAGCATATGTCATAACCAGCATATGTCACTATAAAAGAAACATCCCAAATTAGAAGGTGTGTCATTGTTAAAGAAACGGAAGGAGTATTATTCATATTATTTAACAGTCACATCAAAATACACTCCTTGTTTTAATGTATTTGACTCACTTTTAATTTTTGAGTGTTTCATTTTTGTTTTCACACATTCTATTTTTGGTAAGACTCTTTCAATTTTATCCACTCATTTCATTTGCTAAATCCAAACATATGAAGTTGTTCGGCTGAACACATGAAATCAGAAATAAAATTATAAATTAGTCTGGAATATGGTAAGTATGATATTTTCATAGTCATATTTAAGTAAAGCATATTTCTAAAATAAATCTCTCAATTAACTAATTATATATATATATAATTGTTAAAGAAATTCTATAAAATATGAGGTGGGACTGAAGGATCCGAATTGATATGGAGAATGTGTTCATAATTACCACTCTCTTTAATATTTTCCGAAAAAGGAAATTAAATAATTCATTATCTATTGTGGGTGGTTAAAAAAAACTAAATAAAGGGAGATGGTTCAATTGAAGAGAAGTGAACAAGTCACGTCCCCATTGCATTTATCGTTGCGTTTAGTTCTGCTGTCAAAGCATGGTCCTCTCGGCTCTCACTTGTCCAACAATTATCATTTATTGCGTAATCACAACTTTCCCCACTTTCTTAACTTTATCGGGATATAGTTAATTAAATAATTTTTATTTATAGATTTGCGTGTATATTGTTAGGCAAAGTCATGGGAAAGACGGTTTTTCCATAAGTTTATGGAAAGACAAGGTTTAACTTTTATCTTTATTTCATCTAATTTACACTTTAAACATTGGTCTTTACATAACTTATGGAAAGACCGTCTTTCAAGAGACACTCATATTGTTATAAGAATACATAAATAAATGTGAGTGGTTCATTTTTATCATAAAATGAGGTTTAATAATACTATTAAAACAGATTAAAATAAAAATAAAATAAAGAGTAAATAGAAAATCTAAGAAAGATAGTATGGAGTCTTTAAGAAAGATTTTTTTTAAAAAAATGAGTGGATGAAAATAATATAGAATTTGCTAAAAGGGAAATGAGTCAATACTAAAAAATCATTCCAAAAAAAAAGTGAGTCAATATTAATGAACCGGATGAGGTTAGGGATGACAGTAGGATAAATTTTGGTGGAGGTCTGACCCACATCCTCCCCAATAGGGTGGGTACGGATGTAGTTCTGGTGGGGTGGGACAGATATGTATGAAAATTGATATCCGTCATGGATAGTGAGTCAGACATGAATATTAGTTCATACCCTCCAAATCCCGCCCGCCACACTATACCCACTATGTACACACTAATTTATTGTATAATAAACTATATTATTTGTCCACAATACATATTTTTACTTATAATATTTTCATGTAAATATTATTAAAATTTTAATATAATATTATTAATTTTAAAGCAAAATTTAGGTGTTTTTTAAGATATAGATGGGGTGAGTAAAATGGATTGAAGTGGGTATAAAAACTCAAGTGGGTGATGGGGTAGGGGTGGATTTTAGATTATACCCGATGAGACAGAGGTGGATTTTAATGTTGTATCCGCCATGGGTGATGGGCGGGTATGGGTATAAATTTTTTAGGTGGGCATATGTATGGAGGTACCATAATCAGAATCCACCTTGCCCCGCCCCATTGCCATCCCTAAGCACATACTATTAAAACATATAGTCATAGTAGTACAAAATCAATGGCAACCGCACACAACCGCCATTTCAACTTATTCCATTGACCGCCGACGTTCTAGAGTGTGATACCAGCGGCGAAGGAGGAGCTTTGGCGAGGTTGACGCAGTGGACGTTGATGTGGAGTTGCGGGAACATTTTAAAAAAGGTATATTCATCCAAATTTCCCCTTAATTCACTAAACTAATGCGATATTGACTTTGATTATGTGATTTTATTTTGCGTCTCGTCATATAAATAGGGATAGGCAGTATATATGGTATAGAATATAAGATTTTTGATAATATTATGTTTATTTTGTTGTGTTTAGTCCGGATTGATGATTGGATGACCTTTGAAGTTGTGTGTGTAGACGTTATTTCGTTGTGTTCTTCGACCTAAGATTTTAATGTCAATGAGTTTTGAAATGAGGTTAGGAAGGTGATAATGGTGTTTAATATGAATAAGGGTATTATGATGTTGAATTTTAATGTGTATATGATGTTGTGGTTGTCCATTAAGACCAGTCGAGTGTATTATCATACACTTTGATTTTATAGTATGTGTTGATATAACCCTGAACTTTTTTTACAAATGTGCTCATGTAACCCTATAAGTTTTAGGAATATGCTGACATAACCCTATCAGCTTTCATAATGTGTTGATGTAACCCTACTTGGTCCGGTGGTGGTCTGATGTTGGTCCGCTGGTGGGTAAGGGTATCATTGTCCACCTGAATCCAGCTTTTGGTTTGAGGACAGTTTTGTCATTTTAGGGGGGGGGGCCAATGGCCGAAAAACATGGTCAACGCTGGAATGTCCACCTGAGGGTTTATATTGGCACTTTCATCAACTAGTTAGGATTTTTTTTAGTTTCAATTATCTGAGGATTATAATTACATTGGCACTTACTAGAGTATATAGGGTATATTTTTAAGTATCCCTTTATTTAATAAAACTGGCATAAAGTTTTGTTTTAGACCGACTGATCGTTAGACGAGGTCATTTATAATTGATATAACTAATGGGATGATTCCATGTTTTTTTATTGTAACGAGGTTCCTATAACTTTGAAAAACTTTTAAAATGTACACAATGTATAATTTGACCTTAAAAGTGATTGAAACGAGGTTTTCATGATTGGTCTAACCGCTAGTCGGTATAACAAAAGACTTTCTCTAAAATTGGAAAAAAATAGATAATAATAAATACTCAAAGTCTTGTTTTAGACTGACTAACCGTTAAACGTGGTCATTTTATAATTGATTTAACTAATGGGGTTATTTGATCTCTTTTTTTATTTATTGCAACAAGATTCCTATAACTTTGAAAAACTTTTAAAATGTATCGTAATATATAAATAATTAGAATTTGACCCTAAAAGTTATTGTAATGAAATTTTTTATTATTGGTTTAATTGTTAGTCGGTCTAACAGAAAACTTTCTCTAATAAATAAATTATAAAATCAAATTCGTAAAAATATTATATAAAAACTATTAAATTACAATATGTTGGCAATATTAACCGAAGGAACTTTTCAAGGAAAATCTATGGCTCTGTTTCCAAGGTCATTTTTTTATCAAATATAAATTATATTAATACTGAAATATAGATATTACAACATTGGGCAGTTTCTGATCTGATTGAACTGCCTTTCTAGAGATTTTGAACGCAACAACAAGCTTATTAGATAAACTATTACTTTGCTGGAATACAAGGCTGATAAAGTTTCTAGGTAAAAATCATGCCATGTGCAAATTGATAGCCTTACAACCTTGAACATTGGTTGTTATCATTGTTTCTTGGGTATATCGAAACCCCTCTTCCAAAGGAGAACCCGCTGTGCATACTCATGCCCTGTCGCTGAGTATCTGGAGTTGTTTAGCTGACATGAAACTCTGAACTAGCATCTTTGGTGACTGGCAGCTTATTGCTGACACCTTAGTCAGGATTCTCGTACCAACTAATCCCAATTGTTTTATTAACTTGATAGTTACATATTTATTATAGTAGTATATACAAAAACCTTCTCAAAACCCATACATCGGTACTTTTGTTTTTTGGATAATGCAATCGAGACAGTCTTGGAAGCATTTTCTATGCAGCTGGCCCGCTGTAGCCCCTGCAATTCTAACACAAAGGACTCATGGGTCTTTGGATGGTTGATTTGGAACAATCATCGAGAAACCCTCAACAACATCATTCAGATGATAGAACGAAATCTCCATATTGTTGACAAACACCAGTGATTGAAGTAAACCTCCACTGCCACTGATACAACTCCAAGTTCTATCTGATTTGTGCCTTTTTAGCTAATACTCTAAATTGTCATCCATGGGAGTTTTGCCCTTCTTTTTCCCTGGTATATTTGGTAAAATCTGGCCAACACTGGAAATATCTCCTCCTTCTACAACTTCTTTGGCTACGACTTGTGTTTTGAGCCTTTTTGAAAAAGAAAAACCACCACTTCTGTTGCCTTTGTTTTGGCTCTGGAACTCTTTTTATTGCAACACAACTTCTTCATTAGTGGTGTATTCAAACAACAATGCCTGCTCCTTTTTTCTTGTCACCTCTTTGGTGGGTGAAAGAAAACCCAAACCCACTTCACTAAATTGTGATGTATTCATTCTTGAGCACACTCTCTTTTTCTTTCGGCTAAATAATTCTTGTTGCAATTCCTCCCTTGAAATTTAGCTCCCCACATTGTAGAATGTGTAAAGTATTTATTTGGTCCTTGTTGAGGGAGCACATCATCAGGGGTATATTTTGGGGCAGAAATCAGAGGTGGATAAAAAGTATCTGAGATAAGATCACAAGATGAAACCTTGGCCTTCTTAGTCACATGCTTTTTATGCCAATACTAATACAATTTTAATCTTTGGACATGCAATTCACTTCACTAGTTAGCAGCCATTCATGGTCAATCATGATTGAATATGGGTCCACAAACTTGACAAGCCCATCATCAAATGTGAAAATGGAAACTTAGATATATCCGAAAACTGATAATTATGAACACATGCATTTGAAGTTCAACTAGTAATTCTTTTTTACTCTCTCAAATCTAATCACTCGGTTTCCACTGATAACGTATTTTAACGTTAATAAACGGTCACAGTATGGTGGAACCACAACCACAACCGGGCGGAGCCACCACGCCCAAATCCTTCCTTCAGGCCCTGGGAACTAAACCAAAGCCTCTTTTCACCTCTCTACCATCTAGTCCCCACATCAAACCAATTACTAGCTATAAGGGAGAAATCGCTCTGATTATCTCCAAGGAAGACAAGGAGGAATTAGCTTCACACTATAGCAACGCGCTCATCGGAAAGTTCGGACGCGGCAAGCCTACAATGGACAACTTGAATGCAGCTTTTAGATCGGTGGGCTTCAAATCCAACTTCCAAATAGGATCGATCGACTATCGTCATATTCTTATCCGTTTTCAAGATATGGAGGATTATCAGCGCTGCTGGCTCAAAGGAACATGGAATTTCAACGGAGCTCCGATGAAGGTTTTAAAATGGACACCGGACTTCTCGCCGGAGGCCGAATCATCGATAGTTCCTGTCTGGGTCACAATCAGAGACGTGCCTTTCTATTGGTACAACACAGCAATGATTGAAGGTATGGGAAATCAGATAGGTTCTTTTATTAAGATGGATTTGGCTACTGCCACACTATCTAGACCCTCAGCTATCAAATTGTGTGTTGAAGTTGATATTCAATCTAAGTTGTCTACATATATTAGAATGGGGACTGATGAAGACAATGGAAAATTCCTCATTGAATATGAAAATCTGCCTTCATACTGTTCTAGATGTAGAAGACTGGGACATGCCATTATGGAGTGCAGAATTGAACACCCAGAACTAAGGAAAGACTTCATACCCAGGAATCAGAGGGGAAACAAAGAGAAGCATATCCAAGGTGAAGTTAAGTCTAAGGGGAACCCACCAATCCCCAACAATTTGATTGTAGGCTCCTCTGGTTTATCTGTTCTGGAAAAAGAAAAGGCCGTACTAGAGCAGAACAATACTGCATCATTAGATTCTAACTCTATTTCATCCTCTGCTGCATTGCTCAAGCACACAAATGAGAACATTTTCGGTGGCTTCAGAAAACAAAAAAGGTCTCAGTTCTATTCCCTGGATGATATTTCAGCTCCGATCAGCACCTGTATATGGAGAAAAAAGGATAAGGAAAAGGATGTACAAAAGTCTAACTCAGAAACAACCCTTACCAATGTTCAACCTAAACAAGGTTCAGTCCCAATCTCCAATGCCTTTAAAGCGCTGGAATGCTATACTGATGAGGATAACGAAGACATTGAGGAGGTAGCTGATCAAGCTCGATTTATGCAAGAACAGTCTGTTCAAGTACAAGTTCAGGATCAAGCTCGGTGTGAGCAAGTTCAGGGTGAGCAAGTTCAGGGTGAGATACTCCAAACTCATGAGGATGATCAGGAGATAACGGGAGGAGCAGAAGTATTACAAGAAACTCAAGAGGTTCTTGCACAACATCTACTGGATACCCAAGCTGAGACACAATGTGATGAAGTCTTAGACGCAATTGATATGGAAATGGATGTTCTGGCAAATACTGAAGCTCTAGGTATGATCTCTCAGAGTACTTCCATGAGTAACACTGAAAGTTCAGACCATTCTGCACAGGTTATTTCTGATCCCACTTCTGAAACTGTCAAACCTCATGCCTCATTTCCTGTTTTATCTGATAAAAACCCCAAAAAACATGCTTCTGTTAGTTCAGGAACCCCTAATAACCCTAGGAATCTCAGATCTTCACAAAAAGCAAAACCCCCTAGGTCTAAATGATAACACATAAAATCATAGGTAATATGATGGTATGGAATATCAGGGGTTATGGAACTTCTATTGATAGATTAAAATCCCTCATTGCAAC
>JAULKK010000011.1:7124082-7135519 GCA_032355705.1 Rubia peregrina | reverse complement strand
ATACAACTAAACGTTTCTGCTTTACAAAAAAAAAGTCAGAGTAGAAGAAAACTTCCACCTTAATTTATATCGAGGTCAGTACATTGCAACAACAATATGCAGAAGGTGGCGTCGATTATCACAAATTTCAAAAAGATGGTGATGTTTTTTTTGAATCAAATAGTAGGGCCATTCTCATTAAGATATATAAGTGGTTTACAATTTTGGTGATAAACTAGTACTACTGCTAGTCTATCTTCTATTACAATTGATGCACTAATAAACTACTGAAACACCATAACTAAAATGAGAAAAACCTAACTATTACAAGGTGGAAATAAATCCCACATGAATAGCTCACAGAGGGTGAGTGGGGTGAGCGTCCCACTTGATAGACTGTGAAGATGTATCAGAACTCCACATCAGCATGGTGTATGAGAGCTTGATCCACGCCAACCTTGAGTATAGAGACTTAAAGACCATCATTTATTAAGGGGAGAACCCGAGTTGCGTCTGGTCAGTCGAATACAACACCCTAAACTAGTTAATTTAAAACCCCGCTTTCATCCAGGGAAGTCATGCTACAACGTAGCTCATTTATAACTCATGAGGTTAAGGAATAAGCTAAAAAAAGAATACACTAGATGTGCTTTAAGCCTGGACTTCGGAAGGGCTGAGGTGGGGAGTTGCGTATTGCCGCTCGCTGTCGTTGACCTGAGGAACCCCTCCAAACTTTGTTCGCCTTTGACCGGGACATTGTATGCTTTGGTCGGGCTTCTTTAGCCGTTTTTGACCAGGTTGTTGATGACCGTCATCCAAAAATTGACCTCCGTGCTCTGTTCATTGGCTGTGCTCCGTTCGTTGATCGTGCTCCATTCATTGACCGTCGTTGACTGTGCTCCGTTCGTTGAGCGTGCTCCAATAGTTGAGCGTGCTCTGTTCGTTGAACATGCTTCATTCTTTGACCGTTAATTGACTGTTCTTGACCGTCCTTGAACGTCACTGACCGCCGTGATCCATTCAATGACCATGCTCACTTCATTGATCGTGCTTGCGTTCGTTGACCGTCTTTGACCGTGCTCCATTCATTAACCGTTCGATGACCCGACCGTTGACCGGATCCCTGCCGTTGACTGGATCGCCGGTGTTGACCGGATTGTAGCCGTTGGTAGGATTGCCGCCGTTGACCTGATCTTTGACTAGACAAAATTTTACCTTTTTTCCTCGCCGGATGTTACCGGACCTTATTTTTTCCACCGGCCAGTTGTACGTTACGCTCTCGCCGGAATTTGGCTAATGCGATGTGAAAGGGGCAAAACTACTACCCTACCTTAGATATAGTAAATGGAAAAGACAGGAAGCAAGAAAGACAAAAAAAACAGAAAGGAAAAGGGGAGGGAGGGAGGAGCCACCGGTCCGCCAGTGGAGGTGGCAGCGGCGACGGTGACTCCCCGAGTAGGGATGCTCTATTTTTTTCTCTTTTGGGAGAAGAGAGTCGTGCTCTGCTTTGGTTTCTAGAGAGAGAACGACTTTTTTGCTAGGGAGTGATGGTGATGTTTATGTGAATAGTCAGCAGTGAATAACGTCTCATTAGTAAGGAATAGTCCAATGACAAAAGTATCAAATTGAAGGGAAAAAATTATCCCGTGCCTTGAAAAAATATAATACACCCCTCATACAATTTTCCCTTGATTGAAATATTAAATAGAAGGGGAAAATACTTATTATAAGTGCCTTGAAAAGTATAATACAGTCCTCATACAATTTATAAATTAAAAAGTGTAAATCTAAGTACAGGTTAAAAATTTCTAAATGCAGGTAAACTTAATGATAGATTTACTATATTATCCCTATTACCTGAAATTATATTAGTTAAAATTAGATCTAATGTAGGGTAATATAGTAAAATGTTCATTAAATTTACCCGTATTTAAAAATTCTTAACATGTAATTAAATTTTGTGATTAAAAATTAATAAACAAATAAACAAGAACTTAAGATGAGAGGCAGATGGCCAACTAATACTGTCAAGCAGCACGAGCTGTATCACAATACAATCCTTCTCCGTAATATCATTTCGTTTCAGTGAACCCAAAATCCAAAGAATTATGACGTGTTGATTTGTTGTAATAGATCTTTCCATTTCGGTAATCCTATTTTATAATTTTGGTAATCCAATTTTTGTTGGTACAATTCCCTGCTGTTACTGTGCCAACTACTACATCTCCGGAGACGAAGCAATCCGTGTGATCTCGGCACGATTTCCTCTCGACAAACCCTAAGTTTCCGCCACCGGATCTCCGGCTTAATTTAGTAAAGTGCGTGGCTATGGCTACTGGAAAGACGGCGCCGCCGTCGTCGCGGTCGAGGGTTCATCATTCGGGGACGTCCAAATCAACCGCCAAAGATACCGCCGGTAAGCTAGAGGAGAATCTAAGCGTCTTCAAGTCCGACAATTTCGACGCCGATGCTTACGTCCGCTCCAAATGCATTTCCTTGAACGAAAAGGTCTTCCGCTTTTATTTACTCGCTTTTCTAATTCTGTTTGTTGTTTTTTTTAATGTTTTTGGAATATGATTATGCTACTACTGATCGTAGTGATGAGTTTTAGGCGCGTGACTAACACACTTAGGAGAAATGCTGCCGGATAAAATGTTGAAAATAATTTTGCTGAAGTTTAGGGGTGGCCATCTATATATTGAGTTTTAATTGTGTAAGCGGTAGAGAATGAAAATGTACTATAGGTATGATAAGTTTGTGATCGTGGATTGGTGATCCACGTGGAATTGATTTAGGGCATGGGATCGAATTGTGAGATCATGGAATGTACTATAATTTTCGTTATTCGGCAAAGCAAATGATTGGGGAAATGGGTGCAAATCATATGGGCGGAATTTGCCACAACATTTTCATGCTATAGTTTATGTAGGAATTTGATTTTGATATTACTGATTGTAGGGATGAGTTTTAGGTATGAATAATTAATTTAGGAGAAAGGATATATCAGCTGGATAAAAAGTGAAGATTAATAATGAAGTTTTAGGTGGGAATCTATTTATAGAGTGATTTTGTATACGTTAGAAAATGAAAATGTACTTTTAGGCTTGACATAGTTTGTAGCATCAGGACCACGTGGAATTGATTTTGGCCATAGGATCCACATGTGAAACCACACGTGAATTAATTTTGTGCACATGATCAAATTATGAGATAGTGGACTGTACCTATCCATGAGGATTTGATTTTAGGCATAATGATCAAATTGTAAGATCGGAGGTTGTTCCATAATTGATGTTATTCTGTATAGCAAGCCATTGGGAAAGGGCTACAAATCGCTGGAATCGAACATGAAGTTTTTGTGCTGTAGGGTGTAAATGCTATCTTATCTTTTTGAGAAACTTATAAAGAATCAAAAGGCAAACTCTATAAAATAAGTATCATATGCATGAATGTGTATTTTAAATATCAATTAATTCGCATTCCATCATTGAGTTTCTATTTCAGCCACTAGGATTATTTCTGATTTTAGATGGAAAGTGCCTCTTGAGTCCTGACCCATAGCATTGCCCTCCCACAGCTTGAATTATTTATGGTTTTCTGGTGCTGGACTTGAAAATTCAAATAGTTTGTGATCCGAAAGTTGAGATAAGAGTTTTGGTTCTGGAACTAGAGCTGATATCTATGTCATTTTAGGTTTATGTTTGACTCTTTGATTCCGCCTTTATGTCCTTTACTGATTAACTTGATTTCTATCTGATTACTAAGTATCAAATTGCACCGTTTCGTACATTTAAGGGGTCAAAGCCCAACCCATCTAATGTCAAAATATTGCACGGGCCTTAGGCTGTCAAGAAGGAAACCCATTTACAATTTTCTTGGGATTGTCCGATGTGCCGATTCTATATGGAATCTATATGGAATCTACTTCGATACATGATGTTATACAACCCAGGGTCGATTTCGCATGTTTGGATCTTAGGATTATGATAGAATTGCAATTTTGATAACTAAGCATATAAATTTAAGGTAAAAAAGAATCATATTCATACTTGTGAAAATGTTTTATTTGATTTTGTTGGTACTTGCAAGTTAAACTTTAGGAAAATTTGGCAATTGTGGGAATAATTTGCCCACAAATGTTAAGCTACCTACCTATCATTATTCCTTACTCAGTAAATGGTTTGCCCTAAGTATTTGAAGCTCTTCTGAAAGTTAAGCATTAATATCGCACACACGTAATTTTCTTTAATCTATTTCTTTTGTTTCAGTATCACACATGTCAAGTGTATTGCTGTACTAAGATTTTTGGTCTCTTGATTTTTTAATGTAAAGTACTTCATCAGAATTGAGAACGAAGGGTTATTCTTGGCAGTTGCCAGCAAGCTGTGAGTAATGCTTTTAAGTATTATTGAACTACTGTCTGGTTGTCATGAATGCTTTTGAACTGAAAATGATTTTACTGCAGTTAGTATTTTCTGAGTCTGGTTTCTGCTTGATGTTATACTTTTAGCGAACAGAATTGAAATGCTTATGTTCTTTAATTATTTTATTTTTTCAATTACAGGAGATAAGGCAGTTATGTTCATATCTTATGGATCTCAAAAAAGCTTCAGCCGAGGAAATGCGCAGAAGTGTTTATGCCAATTATTCATCTTTCATTAGGTGAGCTCTTATGATTCACCTGATAACTATAATAATTCTTTGCCACCCCTTTTATCTGTTTTCAAAGTGAAACTGAAAAGATGATCTTTATCTTATACTTCAAGTCATTAATGGTATAGAGAGGTTGTTTAAAACTTAGTATGAAACTAAGAATAGAATTGTGTAGTCAGGGAAATATTCTACCTAGCACATAACTCTTTCATTGCATCGAGCTTTGCTCATTCTACTCTGAAGTCTAAACAGCGTACCTGCCAAAATAATTCACCGAGGAAAGACAACATCAAAGTTGATGTCTTGGTGATTTGCTTTGTTTGTCAATGGCTGGGGAACTATATCTGTATAACCTTTGTCTTTTATGACCCTCTCGTCAACTTCTGTAGTTCATTTGTTTCATGATGCGTGGCTAAGCCATGATTAAATGTTGAGAGATCCCTGTCAAAGATTTTCCTGGCGTATTATGGGACATTGTTTAAAAGCTTGAACACCAGATTCTAATGGATTGTTTAGTCGACTGTTTCAGGTTTCATTTGTTTGGGTAGTTTTTTTAATGAATAAATAACCAAATTACAATTTCCAGGACATCAAAAGAAATATCAGATCTGGAGGGTGAGCTGTCATCAATGAGAAATCTACTCTCCACTCAGGCAACTTTAATTCACAGTTTAGCTGAAGGTGTTCAGATTGACTCATTATCTGACACTCTAACTGATGGTAATAATGGTTCGTTGCACGAGGAAGTGAGAGAACCTTCAGATCTTGAGTTAAGGTTAATGGAATTTCCTGATCTCCTTGATGTTCTGTTGGCTGAAAGGAGAATAGATGAAGCTTTGGCAAGGCTGGATGAAGGAGAAAAAATTATTGCTGAAGCTAAAGAGTCAGGGACACTGAGTCCTTCTGTGCTGTCTTCACTGGAGATGGCCATCACTGAACGTAGACAAAAATTAGCCGATCAGCTTGCTGATGCTGCTGGCCAACCTTCTACACGAGGTGCTGAGCTTCGTGCTGCTGTTTTAGCTCTTAAAAAACTTGGGGATGGTACACGTGCTCATAGTTTACTGCTCACTGCTCATTATCAGAGATACCAGTACAATATGCAAAGCCTTCGTCCATCAAGCACATCTTATGGTGGAGCATACACAGCTGCTCTCTCACAGCTGGTATTTTCAGCCATAGGTCAAGCAGCTAGTGATTCATTGGGTATTTTTGGTAAGGAGCCGGCATATATGTCTGAGCTTGTGATGTGGGCTACTAAGCAGATTGAGACATTTGCACTACTTGTCCAAAGACATGCTTTGGCCTCATCTTCTGCTACTGGAGGTTTGAGGGCTGCTGCAGAATGTGTTCAAATAGCTCTGGGACACTGTTCACTTCTGGAAAGTCGTGGACTTTCACTTTGTCCTGTGCTGCTGAAACTCTTTAGACCTAGCGTTGAACAATCTTTGGATGCTAATTTGAAGCGAATTGAAGAGAGTACATCTGCATTAGCAGCAGCTGATAATTGGGAACTTGCCTATCCTCCTGCAGCCCGCCAATCTGTCAGGTCATCTAGTTCTTCTGCAGCAAGTATCTCATCATATCAGTATAAACTATCAAGTAGTGCTCACAGGTTCAATTTAATGGTTCAGGTAAAATTCTTTGGTTTTGATACTAATCCCAAAAATAGTTGACACTTTTTTCTTCACTGCCAGAACATTTTGGCTTCTGGGGCGACTCTGATTTTTTTCTCCTTCCATGGGTGGATGTGCTATGTGGATCTTCTCTGTCTAAGTTTGTTTCTGTTTAGTGCTAGTGCATCTGTTGACGGTTTGCGGAAATGGGACTTCATCCCAAGGTTTTCTTTTCTATTTTTCTCGGGGTCTTCTAGAGGAATTTAGTTGGCTACTCTGTCATTTTTATATTGCCCACACTTTTATTCTTTCAATAGTGAATATTTGCTGATTACTCATTTAGTGATTGAGTGGGAAAGAAACCAGTAAAGGACATTCTACAATTAAATTCGAACTGATATATGGGTTAATAGAATGCAATGTCAAGATATGTCCCAAATTGCAGATTTCACAATGTGGTATAAAGACTTAGTTATTGTCCGTTGAGGATAGTTACTGGGCTCTGCTGGCTCTTATATCTTGTCTAACTACGAATCAAGTGCTTTTGCATGGCCTATAATTATCTTGCTGTTCCTTATTCTCCTAACTGTCTTTTGTAAGCCACATTGATGATGCTGTCATTAGCTTGATCATTTTACTCATTTAATTGCTGAATTTAGATGTCGTTAAATATTCGATAAGTTCACTCATTTGATTATCTTGCTGTTGCTTACGTTATTGAATTTAGATATATTTCACTCATTTTATTACTGAATTTAGATGTAGTTACATATTCCTATTTGATAAGTTCACTCATTTGATTATCTTGCAGTTGCTCATGTCTTATAGATATTGTTTGTTTTCATATCCCCCATAACTGGGCAGCAAAAGTGTTATTGAATTTCTGGTTGTGCATATAGATACTATGCAAATAATCTGTTTAAATTCTATGTAGTATTTAAATGATTCGGCAACCTCTGCCTTTCTTTTGCTGCAGGACTTTTTTGAGGATGTAGGACCTTTGCTAAGCATGCAGCTCGGTGGTAAAATGCTGGAAGGGGTATTTCAAGTGTTCAATTCATATGTTAACATGCTCATAAAGGCATTGCCTGGTTCCATGGAAGATGAAGCCACCTTTGAGGGTTCAGTAAATAAAATATCACGAATGGCTGAGACTGAAGCCCAGCAAATGGCATTGCTTGCAAATGCATTCTTACTAGCTGATGATATGTTGCCTCAGGCAGCAATGAAGCTTTCCCCAGTGAATCAGAGCAATTATCAAGATGATTCTCGTAGAAGACCGTCAGACAGGCAGAATCGTCACCCTGAGCGAAGGGAATGGAAGAAACGCCTCCTCGGCTGTGTTGATCGACTTAAAGACAGTTTTTGCCGTCAGCATGCTTTGGATCTTATTTTTACTGAGGAAGGTGATTGCTATCTTAATGCAGATATGTATATCAACATGGACGGAGACATGGATGCAATAGAATGGTTTCCTTCTGAAGTATTCCAGGTTTTCTTCTTCTCCTTTCGGGGTCCTTTTCAATTTGGTTTTAGTTAGCTGGGACTCTTCCCTGATTAATGATCCCATCCCCAGTTTCATCTCAAATAGGATAAGAAAGTGGCCTTGCTCTGAGGCTTGTATGAATAACATAATCATCAGTTCTCATCCTAAATCTTCTGTATATTCAGCTTTAGTTCTGCTAAGTACTTTTTTTTACCATTTAAACCTCCAATATCATGCATTAGCATTTAGTATACAAGTACTTTCAAAGTTATGAATCATATAATGATATCTTTATGCGAATTCATGACATGGTAGTGTTTTTTGTCAATTCCAGGAACTCTATGCAAAATTAAACAGGATGGCTGCATTAGCAGCTGAAATGTTTGTAGGCCGAGAAAGGTTTGCTACTTTGTTATTAATGAGGCTCACTGAAACTGTGATCTTGTGGCTGTCAGAAGATCAGACTTTTTGGGATGATATGAACGAAGGGCCGAGACCTTTGGGTGCCCTTGGTCTTCAACAGGTCCACAAGCTTTAACTTTCTACATTCTTTTCTGCTTAATAGCCGATCTTTAACGAGCTCATTGTGAACTTTGCAGTTCTATTTGGACATGAAATTTGTCATGTACTTTGCCAAAGAGGGGCGGTACCTGTCTAGGAATCTGGTTCGAGTTCTTAATGATATCATAAATAAGGCAATGAATGCATTTTCCTCTACCGGAATGGATCCAAATAGGTACTTCCTCTCTGTGTGCGTAAATTAAATTAGATAATTGTCATGTAGATATTTGCAAATCTTAGGTATATTAAAACTTTTGATAGTGAGAACTGATAGATGGAATTTTTATTGCAGTGTTCTTCCAGAGGACGATTGGTTTTTCGATGTTTGTCGAGAATCAATGGAGAGGATGAGTGGAAGACCCAAAGTTGCCAACGGAGAGCGAGACCTCAACAGTCCAACTGCTTCAGTCTCAGCACAGTCAATGTCTTCCGTCCGATCCCATGGGAGCTCTTAAGGGACGGACAAAAGTTGCTTTGTAAAGTTTAGAGCACCCTAGTTCGGTTCCAGTATATCCCTTTGTGACCGTTGTATTCAAACTCATCATCCATGTTTACCCATATTCTGTCCATTTCATTTTCAGAAGTGTGAATGGTAGCTGTGCATTTGCCTAACCCTAGAAAAACTTACAGTGTTCCCTCTTCGTCTGGGAGCATTCTCTGCTTGTATATGTCAGATGATTTTATCATGTTGATGCCCAAATATCATTCCATTCCTTTTACCATTTTGGTACATGGTTTCAATTGTCTCCATTTAGTACGACCACAAGTGTGCTGTAAACCACTTGCGGAGTATAAACTCATAATAAGTGAAGAGTTCTTGGGAGACGGTGTCGTGGGAAAATTAAGGACAAACTGTAAAATAGTAGATTATAAGTAGTCAGTTTTCAACCCATTTTCCCCTCCGCCGCCTCCTCTATTGTCTATTGAGTGGTACCATTATAGAACGTGGTGCTCTGGTTTGAGGTGGAGTTGAAGGAGATGGTGGTGATGGACCTAGGGGCGTTCAAATCGCCCACCTGACCCCCCGACCTGACCCATTTTGACCCGGTCCATTTGGGTCGGATCGGTTCAATGACCCATTTCGGTCAAGTGGGTCGGATTAAAATAGACCGGGTCAAAACGAGTTGGGTCAAAATTTGACCCAAATCTATCCGTTTTGATCAATTTGTACTTTTGTCCCATTTTTTAGAAAAAATCATAAAAAATAATTAATTTTATACAACATATCCACCATCCATTTACTTAATAAACATTTTTAATAAAAAATATATACTTATTAAATAAAATAAATTTTTAAAACTACTATTAATTATAAATAATATTGATAATAATATGAAATATATATTCATAATTATATAAAAAATATTAAAATTATATTTTTATAATTGAAATATTAAAAGTATTCTAACTAAATAAAATGAAAATAATTGTATTTTTCTTAACAGGATTATATTTAATTTAATATAATATAATATTCTTATTTTAAATTATATACAAATAAATCCTAATTTATTTATTATTTAAATATTATTACATTTAAAAAAATATTTTATTGAAATACATTATAAAAATTACAAATTTTATATGATTTTGGTCGATTTGGGTCGACCCATGATCCAGGTCGACCCGATCCATCCCTAAACTATGCGAATTTTGACCCGACCCGACCCATTTATCCCAAAATTTTGGGTCAAATTGGGTCGGGCCAGCTGACTCGTTCCGACCCGCCCGACTTATGAACACCCCTAATCTCATGCGTTTACACTTTCATAAAAAAAATCCCCAAAAGATTAGTGCTATTTTAAGTGCAAGCTTTGAAGATTTGATCAATACCGGTCTTCTCTGAATTTTAGTGGTAAATTAAAATATGCTTGTAGATTTCTTGAAATTACGGATATGAGAAATACTGTCATTGACTTTTAGAAATTATAACCTATCATTGATAATCGGTGTTAGACAAAATTTGCTTGTATTGATATGGTTTATGAAGACAAAATCATCTCTGAAATTTCTGAATAAAAAAATGTCCATTTCACTTCAGCTCGTTGATAAGTGTTGATATAACCTTATTTATTTTAAAGTTTTGTTCAACAACTTAGCTAAGCTTAATCCCATAGTCAGAGAAGTATCTTGTTCAAGGCGATTGATGAAAAAGTGTAAGAACCTTTAATAAAATGTCAATAAATATACATTCAGGTTAAATTACAATTTACACCATACGGGTTCAATGGGTTACAAATAACTCCCTTGAAAGGGAGAAAAAGTTATTTGTCCTTTCCTTCAATAGTTTTGATTGAATCTCCATCTACTAATGAGCAAGTAGACAACGCAACGAATGGATACAGCTATACCTCAATAAAGTGAAGGACTCCTGGTCTACTACTGCTTCTCCATATGACCTGTCTTGCTCCAAATGTTGAAGGAAATCCATCACCACCGGATCCGTCCACAGGGCTTCCTAGAGGCTCTCATTCGCCCACGACTCACCGTGAATGTCGGCCACATGGTGTAACTATCAACAAATAGTTCAAGTTTGGCTGGAAATAGCAGCCGCGGAATCAGCCATTCAAACCAGGTAAATGGAAATTATACCAAAACAGTACGAAACTTTGTTAGATTCTCCATCGAAATGGTTGAGGATGACTTCAGTTTATTCAAACAATTGATCTTGTCCTTTACTTCGAGAAGTTAATCTTGTAAATCATGATTGTGAACCTCCAGCTCATTTTTTTTATAGC
The DNA here is from genome assembly GCA_032355705.1 of Rubia peregrina. Taxonomy (NCBI): domain Eukaryota; kingdom Viridiplantae; phylum Streptophyta; class Magnoliopsida; order Gentianales; family Rubiaceae; genus Rubia; species Rubia peregrina. Next base: position 7,124,486 of record JAULKK010000011.1, on the reverse strand, counting down.
ACACCCAGTTGAAAGTCTTCATCCAGAAGCTTATGCTCTTCTCGAGGCTGGATTGAACACTCTACAGTGTGCAGCATTTCTTCTGTCCATGCATAGCGTGATTTCTCATCTCCCATCTAAAATTTAACTCTCTCTAACTCTGATTGTGATATGAATCTCCTTGCGAAGACTCTAGATTGCGGAATATTGGATCTTTCACATAGATGGGAATCTCGCCCAACCACCTAAATGGCACGAATTGCAGCGTCTAGCCCGCTGGGTACACGCAACTCGACTTCTAAGTGTCTAGCCCACAGGGTACATTCAACTCGACTTCTATGTGTCTAGCCCGCAGGGTACACTTAAAAGGTTTCTCTATAAACGTCTAGCCTGCAGGGTACGAATATAAAGGGAGTATTGAATAC
>JAULKK010000011.1:7068972-7084991 GCA_032355705.1 Rubia peregrina | reverse complement strand
ATTTACACAAACGCGGGTATCTTTATACAAGTGTTAAACTACTTCTCCACTAGGAGGTGAAGATCTTGTACGCCTTCTTCAAGCTTGTGGATTTCCTCTCCTGAGTCTTCTTTCTGGCAAACATTTAACATTAAGAGTAAGATGTCGTCTTTCTTCAGACATAGTCAGAAAAACATATGTTATGCACTACACGATCAAGTTGCCAAAGATAAAAGCACAAATGGAACTGTAATCACTAACTTTTAGAGGGATGTTCACAGGAAACAAGTTGATGCTTCTTGGGTTGAAACTGAAAGAGCTGCAGTTCAAGAAAGAGAGTTAATTGTTGGAAAATTTTAATTCGAACAAAGTAATAAGACGCGGCTATTCCCTTCGCATTCGGAGGATAAGAAAAAAAGAGAAGACAGTGGTTAAATTACCTGTGGTATAAAACCAACTGCCACACATATGGGATGAAGAACTCTTCAGGATGACTCTCTTGTTCATATGTGAACCTTAACTGTGTAAACATCTATTGGGGGGAAAGAAAGAGAGTTCCATGTTATATGCAAATGCAAGAACATATATACTGATAACAAAAGTAAGAAGCCTCGTAGAAGAACAGGGCATATATCTCACACCTTCATGCCTTCACCTCTCCAGGATCGGCAGTTAATGACAATAACTTCAAGAACTTTCTCCACTGACCATTCATTATCTCTACTATGAGTATCCATTCGGCTATTGAAGAAATCTAAAACCCACCAAGTTAAGGACGTGAAGATAAGAGTGCAATTCATAAAGCTGTATAACATGGAGTATCCAAAACATCAAACTCAAGTTTACAAAGAACTTGCAAGACATACTTTAAATATGTTTTCAATCAGCTCATTAAATCGGGGATGATTTCTGAAAGGTTGAAAGACTTCATGTGATATGAATCTCCTTACGAAAACTCTGATTTTGCGGAAATTGGATCTTTCACTCAAGTGGAATTTCGCCCAAACCACTTAAATGGCACGAGAAGCAGCGTCTAGCCCGCATGGTACACTCAACTCGACTTCTAAGCGTCTAGCCCGCAAGGTACACTTAAAAAGTTTCTCTATAAACGTCTAGCCCGCAGGGTACAAATATAAAGGATGTATTGAATACTTAAATAGCCCGAAAGTTTAAGCAACAATGAATATAATGAGAATGTCTCAAAAGTCTGAATAAATGTTGTATAATTTTTTGTGTATGGCCGTCGGCCATGACCCTTTAAATAGAGGGGATTTCAAGTTCTTACAATCAAACCATAATCACAAGTAGAAACTGAATCAAATTTTATGACAGATTTAAGAAGCTAAAATCATATCTAACTAAAATATCAAAAATCAAATCCTAATAATATTCTGCTACCTAATTCTCGCCGTGCATATCCATGCAATCTGGCCTTGTAGAATCAATCTTCAATAATCTCTAAGAATAATTATCCTTTCCTAAGAAGAGAATCTAGCCGTGCTAGATTATTTGCCAATAATATTATTCTTCATCCATGCAATAGCAATCTCGGCTGATTAATCTTCTCGGCTGTCTTCAATAATATTTTGTCTAATTTTACCAAATCTAATTCTAATCAAAATAAAATTGATTAAACTAAACACTAATTAAAATATTACCAAAACTCTTCTAAGCCGACATGGCCGAGTTTATGGCTTCATTAATAATAAAAATAAACTAAAATGATCACACTACCTCATTAAAAAAAACCAGTGAAAAAAAGAGTAGAGTGTTAAACTCCTAAAAATACTAAACTAAGAAAAATATAATAAATCACATTTTTTATATCTTATCACTTTGTCTTAATTTAAAGTATGAGCTACTACTAACAATGAGACAGAATATTAGAAGTTTGGAAGATCAACATTTTACTGGAATCACATAGCAAGCCCCCCTTATTAAGGAAATTGCTATTGTATCCTTCCTATTGCTTTCCAGGGCTACTTGCAAATTGAACGTTTCAGAGCAGGCAAACTGGCAAAACTTATAGTAAACAAGTTAATGTGCTTTACACCTATACATGCCCATACTGCATTTATAAACGAACCACACTGGATACAAAGTTTCCCTTGTACACAAAATCACAAAAAGCCAAGTTAAATGATGAATTTAGAACATAACAAAATAAGTTCAAATCACAGATTATGAAAAGTTTCAGCTGATTATAAATAGCATCATACTTGTAAACTTCTCGTGTGCATTCCACATCCTGAGCCTCGAGTTCCTCGTACAAAGCCGATAAAACAGTTAGCAATTATACAAAAAAAGGGTTCAATAATTCCTTCATTGGGTCCAATAAAACTCACCATGGATAGTTATATGAATCCCATTACAAAGATTCTGGACGCGGAATATTTGATGGTTTCTTGAATGTAAAAAGGTAATCTCGCCTAGCCTAATCACAGCTGCACAAACTATTTACTAACTATCCAGCATGATTAGCTCACAGATTTGAAAATTATACCTAATTTAATTAACCTGCATGATTAAGTAACAGTGAAACGCTCGCAAGCAAAGAGTAATAACTCAAATTCTGAATATATGCTGTATAAAATTGTGTCTAAAGCTATTAAAAATGTCAGAAGCCTCCCCTATTTATAGGGTATGACTCAACCTCTTTACAAGAAAAAGAGGACATAATTCGGTTAGGATTTGATACATTACCTCACTAAAAAATCAATGGGAAAAAGAGTATATAGTGTTATCCTCCTAAAACCCTAATCTCAAAATAAATTTAAAAAATTCTAATTCGTATCAGAGGGGAAATTAATATTAACTTTAAATATTTTTCTAACCCTACTTTTAGGATGAAAGTATAAATATAACCCTGTAAAACTAAAAAAAAATGTCAAACTAACCCTAACTTTATGATGAATTGTGCCAATATAACTTTCAAGCCATATTCCAACATTGACTCACTAATTGGGCCGTTCACCAGACCCAAAATGATAAATATACCCTCGACCATTTCAGCTTCCCCCAATTTTATCCCTTACATTGCCGCCAGCCACCACCACCCCCCGCTGCCAAGCTCCACCACCACCGCCTTCAATCTCCACAACCCCACCACCAATTTTCACCACCCCGCTACCTATCCCATCACCCCGCCAATATCCACCACTCCCTTCGCCAAACTCCTCACCACCCAACACCACCTTCCGCCCAGCTAACCCAACATCCCTTCCACCTCTTCCGTTCAGCCACCCCCACATCCTCGCACCCACTATGGCTTCTTCTACATCCTCGCCAGCTCTTCCGATATGATCCTCAACACGATGGGATCAAAACAAATCTCAACAAAACCCCGATTGTTACCTAGGGTTTAGAATCTAGAACAAGGCGGCGGCTACGACGAGCATGGCAACTTCAGGTGATCTGAAAGCCACTATGTTCAACGAGGTGGCAACAACGTTAACATGAGCTTTGGTGGAAGTAGTAGGTGGGTGGTGTCGGTAGGAGGAGCGACGGTTAGAGGAAGTAGGAGGAACAACGGTGGAAGGGGGTGAGTGTCGTCGGTGGGGATGATGTCGGAGTGGCGGTGGGTGCAGCCGTTGGAAAGGAATGAAGCAAATTGAATAGCAACCGGAAAAGAATTAAGCAAATTGAACAGCACTGGGAATGTCAGTGGGATTGACAGTTGCCGGAAAAAGAATTAAGCAAATTGACAAGTGCAGCCGCTGCCTTGGGTGGAGATGCGACTGGATCTCCTAGGGTTTTGAGGGGGTATAATGGAGGATAAGGGGGAAAGAACAGGGGGATTTGTATTTTTTCCAATTTTTCTTTTTTAAAAATCAGGGGAAAATCATCATTTACTACAAAATTGGCCAATTTCGGTGTTGGCAATTGGAGTCAATGTCTCTCAGGGTTATATTGGCTCATATTTCGTAAAGTTAGGATTATTTTGGCACTTTATGATCTTACAAAGTTATATTGACACTTTTAATCTAAAGTTAGAATTATTTTGACACTTTACTCTAATTTTAATTTTTTACTAAGGCTAAATAAAACTTGAGGACACCGTAAGAATCGTATCTTCAAGATAGAGTATAATTTGCTGCGTAGATCTACTTGGTAAGTACAAAAATTATAAAACTTCTTAGGTAAAGTGTTGAAAAAGATCATCGTTCCATAGGTACTTGGAAAGACAGAATTGAATTAGAATTATAAAAAGTTAAAAGATTTTAACTGCAATAATAATAATTTATTGTTCAACATGTAGTAGTTATAAGTTTATGACCCGATTAAAGCAACCAAAATTTTTTATCTCAATTTCTTAAAATTTATAGTTTAAATCTTGTTCTTTTTCTAACTTATGGAAAAATCATCTTTCAAGAAATGAACTCAATTTCCTATGTGAAAAAAAAATGCCAGAAAAAAAAGTTGGGAAACATTTAAAAAAGGGTCGACGCTCCGTTTCCCTCCAATTCCCCCCAAAAAATCCACAAAAATCACTTCCCTCCAAAACTCCATGACGTTTTTCTTCCTTTTCTACCAAATAAAATTCAAACATTTGAAACTTTCAACCCCTCCAATACAAGTCGTGCTCCGAAAGCTTTTCCCTTTCTTCACCATTTTTTATTTATTTATTTGCTATTTCTCACCCACTCAATAACCCCACTCGCTCTTCTTCACCCACTCGCTCAAATCCACCACCAAAATGATGCCCTCACTAGTCAGATGCTCTGCATCCTCCGACGCCGATCCCGCCGGAGAAGTCCACGTCATCATTGGCCCCATGTTCGCCGGCAAGACCACCGCCCTCCTCCGCCGCGTCAAATCCGAATCCGACAGCGGCAGGTGCACCATTCTGGCATTTTATGCGTTATTTAATGCTCCTGTGATTGGATTTTAAAGGCAGTTGAAAACATCCCTTGGTTTTATATGGGATTGTTTGAAGGACAAATATGGATCTATTGCTCGTAACTCGTTAGTATGTAGGGGAGGTTTTTTAGTCCTCCATTACTGCTTGTTTTGAAGAATATTCTGATCATTCCCTATTTCTTGTGTTGGTGCAGAACTGTGGCCATGATCAAGTCAAGCAAGGATAACAGATATGCATCTGATGCAGTGGTGACCCATGATGGGGTGAAATTCCCATGTCTGTGTTTATCTAAACTTTCATTGTTGAAGCGAGAGTTTGGAGCAGTTGCCTATGATAAGGTTTGCTTAAATCTGAATCCCAATATCTATTAGTCCTTAATTTTGATTGCAAGAATGTAGCCAGTAAGACTGTACAAAGTCTCTACCCTGTAATCCATGCTTGATTCTTGATCTGCTAGAACAAAAAGAGATCTCCTTGAGTAATTCAAGCATATTTCACCTATAGGGATCGATTAGTTCATTGTTTTTTCTTCTAAATAGTATTCCCATGTTTTGGCAGTTGGAAGTGATTGGTATCGATGAAGCCCAGTTTTTCGATGACCTGTATGATTTCTGCTGCGAGGCTGCTGATGTTGATGGCAAAACTGTGATTGTTGCTGGCCTAGATGGGGACTATTTGAGGTGCATTTCAATGTTTTAAACCCTCCCTTGGAACAAATACTTTAATTTCAATGATATGAATCTGAATCTCTGTTGAATTAATCCCTGAAACAGGAGGAGTTTTGGCTCAGTTCTTGGAGTGGTACCGCTTGCTGATACTGTAACCAAGTTGACTGCACGTTGCGAGCTCTGCAGAAAGAGGGCGTTCTTTACTCTGAGGAAGACGCAGGAAACACAGACTGAGCTGATTGGTGGTTCTGATCTTTACATGCCGGTTTGCCGCCAGCACTATGTGAGTTTACACAAAGATGCAGCAGATCCTGTGAAAGAAGCTGGCAGCGGCACTCTCTCCAGTGATGTTATCCCCGTTGAAGCCCTGGTTTTGTAGGCTGTAGCCGAGTCAGTTTAGTGGCCTCCGTTTGCTGATCTTCCCTTTTTTCCCCTCTTTGTCTCTGCAGCTTTAATCTAGTATATGCAACTTGCTACTACATGTGTAAATATATCAGTCTCTGTGTTCTTCATATTTCCAGGAATGTGTAATGTGCGATCTACCTTTTATAATCCTATGCAATTGCTCGTTGTTGCGCTTTCTTTTTATCACTTCTGTTTACTATGACATTGTTAATAAGACATCTGATCCTTCCACTAGAGCATTGTGGCTGACTCAAAAACTTAGTTAAACAAAGACACTACTAATTTGATTATATATAATTTACTGAACTCCTAGGTTCTGATCAGTTTATCAGCATCTATCTAGTTGTTTATATTCGGAAGGATTGGAATTAGGGATGTATATGGATTCAGTTCTTGAATATCATGCATTAACTAGGCAGAGTCCTGAATTACACAATCTGTTGCAGTCCCTTTTCTTTGACTTTCACTGCTATGGAAACTACTGGTGGCTTTGCTTTTACACCATGGTCATTACTACTTACTAGGCTTTCTTGGTGCTTTTTTCCTGCCAAGAAAACTAATCCTCCTGAAAATCTTGAGCAATTTTGTAGCATATTTTTTCTGGGAATTGAGGTTCACACCACCTATACAAGTTGACATCTGCCCAACACCATTTCTCTTCTTGCTCGACGATCTTTTGACAGATGGGCATGGCCTTAAACCCTGGAGGTTTTCCGCAACCACTTCAGTTTCTTCAATTTGAGTAGTAAGATTGGGAGGTTCCCTTTTCTTTGATATGCTTTGAAGTTGGAGTGTTCGCTTCAAAGATATCAGCTCTTGCTCAAGACTTTGGATTCGGAAACTCGATGACTCTTGATAATCCATTCTTGACATCTCCTTCCTTGTTGTGTCTGATCTAGGCTTTGCTACTTCTTGCTGCAGCAGGAACCCGAGTTTGCTGCTTCCGATTCCATCCATGGATGGGCTGTTGTCGGATAGATGGTGGCTTTTCGGGTTGGTGTACCATGAGCTTGGGAGGCTTCCTGAGAATTCACTGCTGTGGCCATATCTGAATGATTCTGAGCATTCCTTGAATGCTTCTTGTGTGTTCAGTTGCTGAACAAAGAGTGCCTGAACTATGAGTCGCAGCGGCATCAGCTCATTCTGGACTGCGTCGATGCACGTCTCTTGTGACAGTTTCTGGCAATTCAGGTACTTACAAACAAACCCTCTCTCTTCTTGAGGTATGTCTGGATGTACCTACGAGAATCATCACAAAATGTGTTACTAAAACGCGGTTTTCAAATTCAGACATAAAGTCATAGGTTGCATGAATGTGTGAGGAGTCCTTACCAACAGGAAGGTGTTGAGAGCTTTGTAGAGATGATCATGACTCTGCCTGCTTGACAGTGGAACTATTTCAATCAGATCCATGAATGCATTAGCACACAGGTCGGGATCATGCGCTACCTGAGATAGATACATGTCCCATAATTCTGCCACCATGTGATTACTTGATGGATGCGATGAAACATAATCTGCGAAAATGTTCTTCATAATGGCCAGCTCTGTGCAACCAGAAACACACTTAAAGTTCTGATTCTTTGGGAGCAGAAAGTCCTCTACTTGAGCAAAATGCAAGAGGGACACAATTTGGTGCTGCAATTTGTCTTTGCTATCATTTCTCAAAGTATATTCGAGAGATTGCGAAAGTATTGCGAAGTAGAACCCAACGGGAATCGCTTTACTAGCCCTCTTCTCATCCAAAGGTAGCAATTCAACTATTCCTTGTAGAATGTCTGATATATGGTCATGATCTTCATCGCTAGGATTTTTTGCTTTTGGCGAAAGAATCCATTTGTTGGTGTAGAAAAGAACAAGGGGGCTCACATACTTCTCTTTCATGCCTTGTCTTCTTAATGATCCAATAACCCTTTTGAAGAATGTGAATTGCAGGGCAATCAGATCTTCGATCCACAAATCTTGTCTGACAATCTCTTCGACCATTTTGCAGCTCCATGGTTGAGTAGTTAAAGCATCTAATGTGACAATTGGCTTCTCTCTTCTCCTCTCAGGGTCGAGAATTTCCATACAAGCCATGAATGCGAGGGATTCAATGCAACGGCTCACGATAAGCAAGTCTTCAGCCCATGGAAGCAGACTTTGGCACCTTCGGAGAACAATGAGAGTGTCATCCCAGCTTTGCAGGACAACCTGGTTTAGGTATATGTCGAAGCGCTCGCAAAGGTTGCCACAAGTGTGTTCTTCAGTCAGCTCAAGAAACTCGGCTGCGCAACGCAGGGCTGCCACATTGAATGAGTCCACTAAAGTGGATGACCCATACATGAAGAGTGCAATCATCTCAAAGGCTTCTGCCCCCCCTGGAAAATTGCCTGGTAGGTTTACCTCATTGGAATCATTCAATCTTTTCTTGAAGTATCCGCTTTTTGAGACCAAATGATGCTGCAAGAGGAGAGCAATAATGGCAGTAAGTTTTCCACACAAAAAAAACACTTGCTAACTTACATGTTCATCTGCTGTATGAATTCATGATCCATATAATGAATGTTCAGAAAATGTTTTACATTTGCTGTCTTTATTTATCTCACTATTTGATATCACAAAGCGAATCTGCGATTCATGTTGGCGACAATCAGCCTAACATAACCAAATGATGTAAATTATGCAAGTGTAGATTCTTAGTTTGACATTCTGCTAACCTTGTGCAGGCTGAAGGTCCTGTTAGCTACCGAAACACGAATAGAAACAGGTAAGCCAGTCTCTTGGCTCCTGAACAAATAACATGATCATAAACAGACTTTTAGTGACAAGAATCATGATGTTATTACAGCAACATAAACCATGATCTAAGTCACACATGTACAATTACCATGATAAGGCTTTGATCTTGAGTAAAGCACGGATATTCGGAGATGAGTAAGGACTAGTGGAGAGAACAGAACCATCTTTCCTTCCAGCAATTCCTTCCATTAAGCAGTGAAATTTGAAGTGCAGAAGAGTGCTCTCATTTACTGAGGTGGGATGATATTGTACTCTACTGAACTTCACAGTTTTGTACAATCCACATCTCCCATCTCTAGAAAACTTTTTGTAGCAATTAGTTCTTGAAAACTGGAAAATGTTGACCAGGTATGGGAATGAAAGGCACAATTTTGGACACAGAAAGTGATGTTTAATGTAGTAATGTGAGTCTGAGTCACAGTACAGTGCACACGGGTGGATTGAAATCATGAATCCTAGTTTTAAGGCTTCTCAAACGTTGGAGAGTTGAAATATGATCATATTTCCATTGTTTTTGCAGTTGAGTCTTGCTCAAGAAACGATTCACTTGACTTTCGATTCTAGTGTGGTCCTGCCTTAGGGTGTTACATATTACACGTTTCTACAATCAAAGGTTTGTCGGTTTAAATAGAAAAGAAATGGGTGTTATTGTTGAGAAGGTAATTTGAACGATGATAATTTATTTTTAAGGTAAATTATATCTTATTCCTGGTTATGGTCAGTATGGTATCCTCAGTTATTATATTATATGTGTAATCAATAAAAATATATTAAATATATGCTTAAATAATTGGAGATGATGCATTAATTTTTTACCGTAAAATACAATTAGTTACTGGGAATACAGTGTGGTGTGTATCCCCAATGTACGGTATACGAATTGCATTTTTAAAAGAGAAAGTCTCAGGAAAAGGGGTCTATTCATAAGTTTATGGACAATCCATTGTACTTTTTACATTAAATGTTGTAATTTCTAATAAAATTTAAATATTGTGTTTTAAATGTTAAAATAAGTAATAATGTGTATTTGAATGTGAAAATATGAAAACATATAATATAATATATGTTTTTAAAATTATAAATTTAAGAAGTAATTTAACAAATGCAACGTATACGTAAAAAACATGGATTGTCCAGAAGCTTATAGAAGACCACATGACATGAGACTCACTCTTTTTAAAATTATGAAATAAACACATGTACTTTTTAAAAAGATTTTCTGTTATACCGACTAACGGTTAGACCAATAATAAAAAATCTCAGTCGGATCTAAAATAAGACTTCGTGAAATACTCGTAAATTATACTAATTTAAATTATTCATTTTCAATGCTAAAAACATTTGCTGATATTGTAAAAAAAAAGTGTTTTGTTTGTTCCTAGCCCTACCTAAGAAGGGTAAGGATGAACATAAGTTTGCATTCCGGACGGGAAATTAATGTACTCCCTCCGTCCAGCTAGACTTGCACTACTACTTTACGCACGTCGTTCAAGAGACACGTTTGACCGTTAATATATTTATCTACGCATAATAATAACATATAAAAAATTAATATTTAGAAACTACTTGTTACGATGAATAGAACAATATCATATGCAATAATATTATTATTTATATATCTATTCAAATATATGATTAAATTTTAATAGAGAATAGTGTTCAAAAAGCAAGAGTGCAAGTTCAGGTGGGACAGAGGGAGTACTCGGTGTGCATTATTTATTTGAGGCACAAAATCAAAGACTTTTTCTTTAAATTGCCAGTAGTATCGGAATTGCAAAGAATACTATTTCAAGAGCTTGTATAGGGAAATCAGGAATTAAGTGATTATAGAACAAAATTACAATACTGACTATGAAAGGTAAAAGACTTGAAGTGCGGATGAAGCAAGTGAGAAGAGGGTAAACGAGCAGCCGGAACGGCACGGCTTCTCAACCATTGCTAACTCACAAGTCACATGCCAGTTTGGCTTTTCCCAAATATCATAGTGCTCTGATTTTTTATATTGACATTCTTTTTTTACTGAATGATCTTTTTATATTGGCACATTCCTTTTTTGGTAAATTATAAATTATTTTTATCCAATAAATTCATTTTTTTACTCTCCCAATACAATCTCCTCCACTCATTTTACTTTTCGGAAAAAAATTATGTCCATTGTTTGATGTCAATATTTTGGGACCAGAGGGAGTACTCTTTCATTCTAAGTAAAATTTGTAAATTTGTATATACTCTGGTTTCCTTAAATTTGGTACATTTATATATATATTTAAAAAAATTATCACATTTTCTTTTAAGATAAAAAATGAATGATTATTAACCGATAAAAAGTAAAAATTATCACTCTCTGCCTTCTCACTAGCTTTCCCGACCCAGATCCGCTATATACGGAGGAGGGGTGGCCATCCCTTTTCCGGCGCTCCTCGCCGGCGGCCACCCCTTCCACCCCCCCTAACCCAATAAAACCACAGCCACCCAACTTCTCGCCCCCCACCTGAAACAATCTTTGCCCCGACAAGCAACGGTTTGTTTTCTTCCTTTCTCCGGCAACTATTTTCCGTCGAAGACCCCTGTTTTTTGCAGGTATTTGGCCGGTGAAGCTAGTTTGATCGGAGAATAGCAAGAAAAAATCCGGAACAACTAGGGTCCTACCCGATCCAGGAGCCCCGGAGAAGATTCGGCCAAAAAGGGGCCACCGCACAAGTTTTCCGATGACACACGCGCCGACGTCACTTCTCAACGCCCTGCCACGCGCGGCCACGCGCCTCACGCGCCGACGTCCCCGTCGGCGAGTGAACTAACCGGCGTCCCATCGCGCTCCGGCGCATCGCCGGCCACACGCTCGATTTTCCGGCGAACATACGCCTGCGCGTGAAGGCCACGCGCCGCCACCGAGCAACATTCTGCCTCCGTCCGCCACCGTCTATCGCCTCCAGCAATGGATTGGGTAGTTTCAAAGTTTGGGTTCTATTTCTTTTCTTATTTAATGTCAGAAGGAATATGTGCTTAAATTTGATCTTTTGCGTAACTGTCTAGACTAATTTATCAAGTATTCTGTACCTATTTGTTTTGTTTTCCACTGCAACTAGATTAGCTGGCCAGTTGGAAAACCCTTTGGGTTTCTAGTCTTTACTCTAGTAACAGTGTAGGAGAAATTCAAGTCGGAGTAGTCTCGTCGACTTATTCTCGGCGTATCTGTTATTGGATTTAGACTGGTAGACTTTGGTTGGCCGGGACATTTCGTTTTCTGGTCAATGCGAGTTACAGATGCTTTACCTGCTAGATAGTTAGATGCTCTAGGGCATTAGATTTTAGGATGTTTAGATGTATTCCTTCGCACTTTTTAGTTTGTAGTTATAGCGTGTTACAGCGCTGCAGATACATATTAGGTTTCAATTTATTCTGTAATCTAACAAATTGCTTCCCTCTGAGGAAATCAGATTATAAGGGTTTGAGGAGCCTAATAAATATCCCCCACCAATGGTGGTTTCATTAAAAAAAAGTAGTAAGAGATATTTTTGTAATAAAAAGATCAATACACAAAAGTGTCATAATGTTTTAAAGGATCTAGTACTAAAAGAAATTTTATGGGTAAGAATCTAGTATTTGATTCATTTTGAGCAAACAAAACTTTTAAGAAGTCATTGTAATAGAGAGATTAAGTTCAACTAAAGGTGGTGATTGTAAAATTAACAAACTACGTACGTAATATGTAAAACCATATACGGTTTGATGTGACTGTGAAGATGTATATGTATAATTGTAGGTTTGATGTGACTGCGAAGACGTATATGTATAATTGTAGGGTGAATGTGATTCACGATTATTCTAAAAGTCATTATTCTGTATTCATATCAAATAAATGTAACGATTGAATGAAAAATCACTATAGGTGATCAAACAATGTAGGGGAGCCTTTCATGTGCCGATGATCGCTTAAATAAGATATCCCAATATAAAGGTTAATGAAACTCCTCATGACATAAAGTTATCTTACAAGTTCTTTTCAACATAGGGATTAACCACTTGGGTTTGTCCAAGTGGCCAGAACACTACGATCGGCCAGGTGTAACCAAGGTTCAATCCTCCTTCTCCTATTGGTTTGCATTATTATGGTGCTAAGTCTCCAAATACACCATATTAGTGTGAAATATCCTCTTGGAGCACGTGGGAAGCTCACTTCACTCTGTGTGAGTCATGTGGGAGTCTCACTCCACCTTGTGTGAGACACATCTATCATCTTAATAAGAAGGTTTTCATTGTTTAATAAATAAATAAAAATAGGGATTAGCGTCTTGCAAACGATATTAAAGTTATGTCCCATGATATGCGCAATGTAAAGTGTTTATTGATTTCTTGTACACGAATCTTTAAAATTATGAAATTCATAAGAAACACTGAAATATAAATATACAAAGTCTTGTGAGAGAACGTTTCACAAGGAGATAAAAAATTATTGCGTAATATTATAAAATTTGATTAGAGATGGAGTTTCATGTATAATTTAAGAAAGTTCGGGAGAGAAATGAGGGATCTGGGTGCAAATACTATTTTTTGGGTTGGGCATAAATAATTGGGGAAATAATGATTCTGAGTCATAAGAATCTCGCGGGACAAAAATTCAGGTCGGAGAAATTTGCGGATATTTTTTTCCACATTTCCGCTCAATGCGCGGGTTTATACTACCAGATTTGATGTTTCAACCAAACCCCTTGATATTTTTTCATTAAATTAATTTCACTAAAATTAATTATTTTAAAGTTAAGTTTTGATCTATTAATGCAAATCTTGTATTTCTATGTTATATTATTTACACTTTATACATTTTAATATTAGTTAAGATATTTTACATCTTAATTTTTAATTTATATTTTCACTTTGATTGATGTAATAGTAATTTAATTTAGACTCTTCTTGTATACTAGTCTTTTGGCTCAATTTAGGCTCTTCTTTCGGAACAAAGATTACTAGTATAAATAATTTGTTTAAATTAGTAATCTTTGATTCCCCTTCCTTTCCTCAAACTATTCATATTTGTATTTTAAAATGCTTATGAAGTCCGGCCATTCTAAGATCGACATGCGGGGTGGAGTTGTTCAGTTATGGAACACTTCATTTGCCATTTTTACTTCTATCTTTCTACAATTTAAAAATATTCCTATATCTATAATTTATTTCATTTGGCTTGGAGCTCCTAATATATTCCCTCCACTTTTTTGAGGTGGTTTAACTTTTAAATTTTTTAATAGTATTTCATCGTGCATTTTAAAATCAATATTTATGTTTCTTTATTAATTACAGTTGATTTTTGTTTTAACATATGCCTTGTTGTTTCAATAATGTGAATTTTTAAAATTTTAATGTTGGTGATTTATTTTTTTGAGTTTAGTGTCCCATTATATGCACACTTTGATATTTTAAAATTCAAGTGTTTTGATTAAATGCTCTTCTATTATAATTTTATTTGTTTGTTATTTAATTATTTGATATAGAAATTTTTGATGCTCATTTTAGCATATTATTTGATGTTTAACTATTTCGGTGTGTGTTTTTTGTGTTTTGATTTGATGTTTAATTCTTTTAATTTGATGTAAATTATTTAATATTTCTATTTGACGTGTATATTTAGGGTTTGAGTTTGTCTCTTGAAAGACGGTCTTTCTATAAGTTATGGAAAGACCAAGATTTAAACTGCAAATTAAAAGAAATAAAGATAAAAAATTTGGGTTGCATTAATCGGGTCATAAACTTATAACTATTGCACATTGTATAATAAAATTTTAATATTTCAACTAAAACATTTCATGTTTCTATAACCCTAATTCGACCCCTTCTTTCCACATGTCTATGGAAAGACAGTCTTTCACAAGACTTTGCCTTAGGGTTTTTACACGATGTTTAACCATTATAATTTGATGTTTATTTTTATGTTATATTTAAATATTTTTATTTAACTACTACTATAAATTAGTGTATTTTTAATGTTTTTAGTTGATATTTAATTAGTTTAATTTTATGTGTATTTCAATATTTTATTTAAGGCAAAATCTTGGGGAAAACCCTTTTCCCATAAGTATATGGAAATACGGGGTTGAATTGAAATTATAGAAAGGTAAAATGTTTTAGTTGCAACATTAAAAATTTATTATGCAGCATGTAGGAGTGATAAGTTTATGGCCCGATTAATACAACCCAAATTTTTTATTTTGATTTCTTCAAACTTGCAGGTTTAAGAGACAAACTATATATTTAATATTTAACTATTTCAAATTATTTATTTATTTTTATTTTTATATGATTCCTAACTAATTCCACTTGATGTTTTATAATTGAAAATTGAGGTGTTAAATGTAAGTATAGAAATATATTAATTTTTTAGATTAAACATCTCTGATGGGGCTAAATGAAGAAAGAGCTCATTTAAACTGGGCCAACAGTGCATCAGATGAGACCTGGGCAGCAAACCCATTGGAAAGGAAACGGAAAACCATGTCGGCAAGCAGCGGCAGGAAAAAGGTGCGGGTTATGCGCCAGAAAGAGAGGACCACCGCTACATAACTAGATGTGCGCCGTTTATCTTCTACAATAGCGATATCAGTAGATCGAGCGCGCGAAGTGATGGTGAGTTCGACAGTGGCCAATTCAACTCCACCTAATTTGAGAGCACGAGGTGCAGCCGAGAACGGACAAAAGAACATTTGGGGGAGATGGTAGGGTTCCGGTGAATAACAACCCGACGAAGATCAAATCAACAAAGTGAAAATTAGGGTGAGTGAAATCCGAACACGACGAAACGAGATCACAACTGTGAAGAAAAATTGAACCCAGCGAGGCGGCGACTGGCGGAGAAGACGAATTGCAGTCTCACCGGAGAAGATTGCAGATACGCCGGAGAAGACGAAGGTTCCAGACAACCGGCAGTTTTCCTGTTTTGTTTATTTGCAATTAAGCCCCTCACCTTCTGTGCAGTCTTTGAAAATGACCCCGAATATAGAATATTTGTTTATTGACCCCAGAATTTAAAAACCGACTACTCCCTCTGTTTTTCTATTTATGATAGCTGTTTGTAGGGGTGACATCGGTACGGTTACCGTATTTTTTCCTCAATACCATCTACCGTACCATATGTTTCGGTATACAACTTTTAAAAACCAATACCAACCAAATATTTCGGCATACCGTTATGTCGGTAACCAATAATTTTGGTTGGTATTCGGTATATGTTTTATCTTACCAAGATTATATCAACGACAATTCAAAGTTAAATTTTGAACTACAGTACTGATGATTCCTATATTAATCCTCACGTTCCTACCACATAATTAATT
>JAULKK010000011.1:7012105-7025521 GCA_032355705.1 Rubia peregrina | reverse complement strand
TCTCCGTAACGTGTAGTTTCTGAAAAGTAAAATTTTATCGTTTGTTATTAGACACAACTAAAGTTATCGGTGGTCAACCATGGCTTGAGAAAATGTCCAAAAAAAGGAGGACAATGTTAAGAAACCAGAGGGAGTATTAATTAAACTTTTGGTTCAAAGATAACCAATTTTGACTAAATGAATAGTGTTTGTGCAAACTAAGGTGGGATGGAGGTAGTATTTGCTATTAACGTTATTGCAACTTGGCAGGCGAAGAAAAACTATAGCTATGATAACGAGCCTCTCCTCTCCGCTTGTGGTATCTCCATTGAAGAGCAGTTTACTCAAGTTAATGGCCGTGTCCTTGAGACACCAAAGGTAAGCCTTTTTGGCATTTCTTGATAAGGTACATTTCTGTCACTGTGTGATATTGTATTCATATTTGTATTGATTACATTTTTATTGAAATTTGCAGTTGAAGGTTGGTAACAATGAAGATTGTCCCACATCTAATGGACGTTGGAACTTTAAAAATAAGGTTTGTCTATGCTCTTGTAAGTCAAAGGGTTGTAGTTAGCCCATTTGGCTCTCACCAGGTGCAAATGCAAGGTTTGAATAACTCCGACCACCTCCCCTAATGTTCATGTTGGCATCCAGCAAAAATATTATTTACATTCAGGTTGGATGGGAAGGGAGGGAATGATAATCATGCAAGTTCATCATTCTCCTAAGTATATCTTGAAACTGTATTTTTATTAGACTAATGTTGGTTCAGATGGTTTTTATAGACTTGCCACACTTCTCCTATTGTGTAGAAACTCTTCAATCCCACCAAGATAGAGCGTTGGGCAGTTGTCAACTTCTATTCTAGTTGTGACACCAGCTATCTTTCAAGAGAGCTTATTAGTTGTGGAATGAAGATGGGCATTGTATGTTAAGCAACATTTTCCCTTTTTGCAGTACGTCTTTCACAAATTTGTGCTTAAGTCTGTCCTTGGTCATGTTCCAGCATATTGAAAGACCATTTTCGTTGATAGAGGAAGAACCACAAAATAGAAAATTGAGACCCGTAGAACGCGTTAAGAATATGTTTAAGCAGATTCTACCCAAGTTTGCCGGTGGAGCTCAATTTCTGCTATGCGTGTTGCCAGAGCGAAAAAATTCTGAATTATACGGTATGATAGTTCTCCATTCATGTTTGCCAGGAGATATTAAAGTATCTTATAGTGATTGAGTTTTCTCTACCCAAAGGCCCCTGGAAGAGAATGTCGCTGTGCGAGTGCAAACCAGGAGTCATCACTCAATGTATTTCACCAATTAAGATCACTGATCAATACCTCAGAAATGTGCTCCTTAAGATCAATGCTAAGGTAATTGGTTGCACTGGGGACTCAAGATGTAAGAGGTTGGCTATTCTACATGACAATTGTGTTGATGCTTTTCATATCTTCTTGTGCAGCTTGGAGGCATCAATTCATTGTTGTCAGTAGAGCGCCCTTCCCGTATTCCATTTGTCAAGGATGCTCCAACAATGATTCTGGGGATGGATGTCTCTCATGGATCTCCTGGTCGATCAGATGTTCCATCAATTGCTGCTGTAATTATGCCACTTTAGAACTCTTTTCTATACACCCTTACTCCACTCAATAATGCTTATTTTTTCCACTCCCACGGTTCCTCCTTTTGATTATCTAGGTTGTTGGTTCAAGATCCTGGCCACTGATATCGCAGTATGGAGCTGTCGTTCGTTCCCAATCACCGAAGGTGGAAATGATTGAATCCTTATTCAAACTTACAGAAGATGGGGAAGATGATGGCATAATGAGGCAAGTCAACTTAAAAGTTCCCTCCAGTCTATTATTATTTGGTGAAATGGTAGGGGCTTCTCTGAAAGCTGAATATCTGCATTTGTTTATCATGTTTTCAGGGAGCTGCTAGTTGATTTTTATAGTACAAGCAATGGGTGCAAGCCAGCTCAAATTATTGTTTTCAGGTAGATCTATGAATTTCAGATAACAGATGGTTTACATTATGTGGAGGTCACTACTATTTTCAATCAGTATTCTCTTACGAGAGAATGCATGTCTCATTTCACATTTCATCTATTTTTATGATTGTGACATTCTCCATAAAAATAGCTTCATTGATAGTTATAATTATCAACATGGCAATATTGACACTAATTTTCCTCAGCAATATTTTCAATGACATGGCTAGTAATCCTTGAGATGACACCATTACGCTGATATATTTGGTCTAACCATCTTCATTTATTTTGTCTTTATGCATGTAGGAAATAATATTGTTTGTTGATTCTAAATTATTTTCCTTCCCAGAGATGGAGTGAGTGAATCACAGTTCAGTCAAGTTCTGGACATCGAGCTTAATCAAATGATTAAGGTACTTCAGTATTGGTGCGATAAATTGCTTCACATTTTTGCTTTTCATGAAAACTTATAACTGGTATTCAGAAGTGTCAGTATAACCATTCTATTCGGCCTTTAAACTTTTCCAATTGTAATGCTGCTCTGCTGTAATGAAGGAAGCTAAGTGATAAATGTCATTGCAATTGCAACTACCGTGGATCTCAAATGATATGCTTTAGGGTGGACAAGCAAAGCTTTGTTCCATGTGTGGTTTGTGGGGTTAAAGAGTAATCCCTTTCGAAATTGTGCTTTTTTTAAATGTTCCCATATTCCAGGCTTATGAGAATCTTGGTGAGCTCGACCTTCCCAAATTCACTGTGATCGTGGGTCAAAAGAAACATCACACGAAGTTCTTTCAACATGGTTCCCCAGAAAATGTTCCACCAGGTCTATATGTATTTTAGTGTACTTTCATTATATTTTATCTGAATCTCTACATGGGTGCTGTAGACATGCATGTCCTGCCTACTGTTACTTGATTCTTTCCCGCCTGTAGGTACTGTCGTTGACACGGGAGTAGTCCATCCCAGAAATTATGATTTCTACATGGTCGCTCAACCTGGGATGTTTGTAAGTTGTGCTAGCAACATTTCAGTTGGATTTTTTATAGCTTAAATTGCTCTTCCTTTTTCTCCCATCTTTTTTGTTCAGGATAAACTCATTCATACTCCCCAGTTCTTTTTTATGTGTAGATATACCCCCGAGTTTTTTTAAAAGTGCATGCATACCCCTGTCGTGATCTAAAAATTGGTCATTCTTGGATTCAATAGAAATGACCATTTTCGCAGAATCCGGGAATGACCAAAATTATAAACGTCATTTCTATTGAATACGGGAATGACCGAAATTGAACAATTTTTCAGTCCATGACAGGGGTATGAATGCACTTTTTAAAAAATAATTGAGGGTATATCTGCACATACACAAGAACTGGGGGCATAAATGCACTTTTTCCAACTAAAATTGATGTGCATACATGCCTATTGACTATGGAAAGTAATGGTAAGGGTGTAGACTTTAACATATATGATAGCATGAAATATCCCATTTATGATTCTTCTTTACATGCCATTGATATTTTTGATGAAATCATGCAAAATTTCTTTGATGTGTAATGATAGCTTTAAAGAATGATCTTGATTGTGATGATATGCTTATACCTCCAAATGCTAGCTTGGTTGAGATCGTAGAGAAACTTGGAGCCCATGTAGAGACCCTTTTAAGCACCCTCTCGGAATACTTAATTGAGCTTAAGGGATTGGGAACCTCCTCACCCCTAGTGAAAACACCGTTAATTTTGCTTAAATCGTTACTCAAAGACTTGAAATATGCATTTTTAGGTGAGAGAGACACACTACCTATTATCATATCTAGCAAAAAAACTAGTGACCTTGAGGGTAAGTTTATTGATATGTTGAGAAAATATAAGGGAGCAATTGGGTGGAGCATTTCCGACATTGAAGGCATAATCCCATCGACTTGCATGCACCCTCCTAATGGAGGAAGGGGTGAAACCTGTGAGGCAACCTCAAAAGCGATTAAACCCGCCAATGATTGAAGTAGAGAAAGGAGAAGTCCTTAAACTAATTCAAGCTGAGATGATATACCCTATCTACGATAGTCAATGGATTATCCCTACTCAATTTGTGCCCAAAAACAGCGGTGTCACAGTGGTGAAAAATAAGGAGCGGTATCACGTAACCCGAAAAGACCATTTCCCTTGTCTTTCATAGATCAAATGTTGGAAAGGTTAGTAGGGCATGCCTACTATTGCTTCTTAGATATGTATTTGAGGTATAATTAAATAGTTATTACCTCGGGGAATCAAGAAAAGACCACATTCACTTATCCATTTAGCATTTTTTCCTATATGTGCATGCCGGTCAGTCTTAGCAATGCCCCCGGCACATTTCAAAAATGCATGGTAAGCATTTTCTCAGAGTTTTTTGAGCACTTTGTAGAGATCTACATGGATGATTTTACCATTCATTGAGGTTCTTACGATAGTTGTTTGTGCACTGAAACTAATCTTGTCTTGAACTTTGAAAAATGACACTTCATGGTGGAAAAGGGCATTGTATTAGTTACGTGGTCTCTTCACATCACAAGGTTTTGAGGTAGATAATGTCAAAGTGAACCCATTCCAATTCCCACCTTACCCCTCAAGTGTTAGGAAAGTTAGATCATTCTTAAGCTAAGCAGGTTTTCACCGATGATTTAGTAAGAACTTCTCTAAAATCTCATTCCCTTTGTGCAAGTTGATGCAAAAGGATGTAGAGTTTGTGGTTGATGCAAAGGGCAAAGGGGTCTTTGATACTTTAAAGGGGGGTGTTTATGACCGGCCATATCATACAACCTCCTAATTGGTTCATTCCTTTTGAGCTTATGTGTGACTCTAACGATTGTTCCATGGGCGCAGTTCTAGGTCAAAGAGTAGGAAGGATACCACATGTCATATACTATGCCTCAATAACTCTTAATGATGCACACAACACAACCACTTCACTATCTAGAAAGAGTTATTAGCCGTGGTATTTGCACTCGATAAGTTTAGACCGTACTTGCTTGACACTAAAGTTATTTTCTTCATGGATTATGTAGCTTTTCACCACTTGATGACCAAGAAAGGGGAAAACCTAGATTAATTAGGTGCATACTAATATTGATTGAGTTTTGACTTGGAGGTGAGGGATAAGAAAAGAAGTGAGAATGTGGTAACCGACAATTTGAGTAGGCTGGTGTCCCTACATGTGCTAGATCTCATCAAAGAAATGTCTGAGTTAGAGCCAATTCCAAGAAGAATATACTGACGAGCAACTATTTGGACTCAAGACAAGTCAAGCTTGATACGTCAACTTAGTTAACTACTTAGTCATTGGCCAATTTCCACACTCGTACACTAAGCTCAAGAAAGATATGTTAAGAAGTGAGGCGAAGAAATATGTGTGGGATGACCCTTATGTATGGAAGCATTTCTCGATCAAATGATTAGGAGATGCATCGCGGAAAATGAGGCAAAATTCGTTCTAGAAGGACCATTATAAAATTCTTTGGGAGTGGTCTCTATTGGCCAAACGTGTGGAAGCAAGCCTTTAGATTTTTCCAATTTTGTGACAATTGTCAAAGATGGGTAACATTTCGGCCAAAAATGAAATTCACAGTTTTCCTTTTTGTATTGTGAGATCTCTAATGTGTGAGGGATAGACTTCATGGCAGGGCGAAACCAGGGTGCGGGGAGGGGGGGCTGGCGTCTCCCCTAGGATCTGGTGACCCAGAATTTGGCCCTATGCGCCACAAGAATCCATGGATTCCGCCCCCCTGAAGTTGAAGTTGCAGCTATGAGTTTCCCGGCGAGCTCTTCAGGAAGGAAGACATCTGATTCTTTTTTTATTTTCTTACTAAACAAAACGACGTCATTTTTTAACTTATAGGCAAAAAAATGAGGGCCAATCGGGCTGAACCCAATTGGCCCATGCCCAAATGAAAAGCTGCATCAAAACGAGAGAAGTAACACTTTTGTCTTTTCCATTTGGTTCAGCTAACGGGAGAAGACTCAATTTTGAAACCTAATCCATCTAGCCTCCACCACTGCTCGTCGTTTATCACCGTCACTGCTCGTCACCTCACCGTCCTCCACTGCAGTGCTCGATGATGCAGTCTACCGCTGCTAAGAGCCCTCAGACGTCGTCCGCCTCCGCCACTCCTCCTTGTATCCACCGTGCAGACAAGACCTCAACCAGCCAGCGGCCAACGTTGACCGCGTTCTGACTTCCGACCTAAATCAAGGTATGATATCAGATTGTGAAATATGATACTGCGACCGCGTTCCGACTTCCAGCGGTGAATTGTGAATTGATATCAGATTTTCTAGTGTTTGTTGACTTTAATCTGTATCCAATTTTTAAAATTTTAGTGTAATTCAGCACCGGAAAAAAATCACCAATACAATTTAGTGTCTGAAAAAAAATTGCCAGTGTAAATCAGCCCCCAAAATACTGTCCTGGTTCCACTACAGGTTCATGGGACCATTTTCCAAACTTGGGTGGAATTATGTATGTTTTGTTAGTTGCCGACTATGTATCTAAGTGGGTAGAAGCGAAGGCCACAAAGATCGATGACTCCAAAACGGTGGCGGAGTTCCTAAAAATTACATTTTATGTTGGTTCAGGGTTCCCCAGATCGTGATTAGTGATAGAGGAACTCATTTTTGCAATCGGACCATTTAAGCATTGATGGGGAAATATGGAGTCACGAAAAGGCATCCACCTCCTATCACCCCCAAACAAATGGGCAAGTCGAGGTCTCCAGTGGAGAGAACAAATCTATACTTGAAAACATGGTGAATCTGTCAAGAAAAGATTGAGTACCCGGCTTGAGGATACATATTGGGCATATAGAACCGCATATAAATCCCCAATAGGTATGTCACCATAGACTACGTTTTGGGAAGGCATGTCACCTCCCAGTTAAGCCAAAACATAAAGCATATTGGGTCGTTAAATGCCTAATTAAATACGAAATTGGATGAAATCGAAATCCATAAGGAGTTACAACTTTAAGAGTTTGAAGAAATTTGACGAGCCTCGTATGAATATTCAGCAATCTACAAGGAAATGGCTAACGCATGGCACGACAAGAGAATCGTGAAGAAAGATTTTGATGTAGACCAAAAGGTCCTTTTCCAATCACGGCCTTGCCTTTTTCGGGCAAGTTGCGCTCTAGGTGGATAGGTTCATATGTGTTGAGAAAAGTGGTTCCCCGTGGTGCTATAGAAGTAGAAAGTGAGGGGGATGACCACACCGTGAACGCCAATGGACACCGATTGAAACCCTACCTTGAGAATGAAGTTTTAGTGTCATTCGAGAAAATTACACCCTTGAGGACTCGGCTTATGAATGAATCTTCTCAGAAATTATTGGAGATACTCTTATTAGTACTATCTCCGTTCCTCTATATGTGACTTTTTTTAGAGTGTTTCTTTTATATTGGCACATTTTCTATTTTTGACAACATTCCTTCAATTTCATCCGTTCATTCTAATTTTTACTTTCTAAATTGAATTACATATACTCATTTCACTCACGGTTAAACATATGATGCATATACTCCCTCTCTCCCAACTCAACTTTCATAAAATCTTTTTTCCAGTCAAACTTGTCAAAATTAACCATATATTTGAATAGAATACGACAAATAATATTATCGCGTGAAATACTGTTAGATGACATTAAGTTTTCAGTTATCAACTTTTTATGTACCATTATTATACATAGTTACATATATTTACATAAACAGTAAAAAAAATTCCATAAAATCTTAAAGATGAGACGGAGACTGAGTACAACTTGAAACGGAGGGAGTAGAAAAGACGGTGAGGAATTTCTAGGGAATACACCATCACTTGCTCCTCTAAAAAAGTATTTCGTGGAGTAGCGTTTATCATTTTCAAAGAAAACGAAAGGTACGTGTACATAAAGCATAAAGTAGTTAAAAAAATGGTAAACAGAGGTATTTTAAAAGTACTGTCAACAAGAAAAGATGGAACCTTGGGTTGAAAATTGAAGGGTAGTTTTGGAAGACACCTTTTCTTTTCAAGGTAAAAACTTGAATTCCTTGTGGTTTATAGCCAATAGTCATGTAATCTCCATCATTACAGCAACATGAGGACCCCATCATATTAGAATCTTAATTAATCTTCTTTTATTCCTCAGTGACAAAATCCCCACAAAACCAATCATTCATTTTCATTGCCCCAAAACAAAAGCTAGGCCTTTCACCCCACGTGAACTCCCTATGGAGAATCATCTCTTTCTGCCTCGGTTTCTTGGTTTGGGCCATTTCTTTTGTACACAAATGATCATATGCATAATTACAACACTGATTAATGACATGATCACGATTTCCAATTACTAATGAAAATTACCACTGTACAAAACTTCTTCTCCTTCAACTTTGTCTTGGGAATTCGACGTTTTTCATTAAAACATTATTATTTTCCCTCCCCAATTACCAGTTTGACTGCCATGGTTTCTTGCTGAATTTCAGTTCCACTCCTCTGAGTACCAATGGCTGAGAGTGGGAGGCTGTTCATCGCCAAAGAAGGTACTGCATGTCTCATCGCCACTGAAAAAGTTAGGATCCTCTATCTTCACAAACTGCGGTTCGTAAGCACCTTTGTGTGCGTCTCCGAGAAAGGCTTCTTTTGTGTCAGCGAACTGGACTTCAGTGGCTGTGCTCATGGTTGATGAAGAAGAGAGTGAGCTACCAGCACCACCACCTCCATTGAAGATCAAGAACTGATGTTGACTCTGAAGGATTCCCAGCCCAGTCGGCGAAGACATGGCACCGTTAGGGCTATTGTTGTTCATGTTCATTTCCTCATTCAAAATTGCACTAGTGTCACTGTCAGATGATCCATCTTTGAAGTCCAACAGGGCTGATGCTCCCATTACTCCATTGCTGCTGTTGAAGCTCCCGAAGTTGAGCTCCGTTGCATTGGCATCGTCATCGATCTCTTCAGGAGATTTATCTTTGTTGCCTAGATGATCTACCATCACTTTGTCTTGATGATCACTTTCAGTATCAGTCTCAGACAGCAACATTGCCTCATCTTTAACTTCGACTTTATCTTGGAACTTGGATTTCAACTCAAGAATCTACAATAAACGAACAAATTCTCAACTTCTAAATAAAAAGGAGCAAATCCCAGATGAAAAGGTTCAGAACTTCAGTTAAAAGTTGAAAAGTTGAAAGTTTTACCTCTTTCTGAAGAGCATCATTGCCATGCTGGAGATTATCATACTTGCTCTTGAGTGCATCATAGCTGGCTTTGAGCACACCATAATCCCTCTCCAACTGCTTAGTTTTCCATCTGGCTCGGCGATTTTGGAACCAAACAGCAACTTGTCTGGGCTGCAATCCAAGCTCCTGGGCAAGTTTCAATTTCCTCTCAGGTTCAAGCTTGTTCTCCACTTCAAAATTCTTCTCCAAAGCCTTCACTTGGTCAACACTAAGCCTCCTCTTTTTCTCTGGGGCATGCCCAGATTCTTCCACACACCCTTCCTCATCAAAGCCTTCCAACATGGTCTGAAAGTCCCTTGGGTAGACTTGGTTGTTTTCCTCTATATTTGCCAATAAAAGCAAGGAGTTAGCAGCTTCACCAGAACATATTCTTGACCATAACATAGCAAAATACTCAACCACCAAAAATAGATAACCCAGTAAGTATGGTGAGAAAGAGAGTGGAGTATGACCATGTTACTAAAAGGGGAAAAAGCTGTTTCATTTTAAAGCATCAAACAAACAGCTGTGCATAGAGTTGAATTGAATGAATTAATAAACAGACAAGAAAACATGGCAAGAATTTGCCATTAGTACATAAAACACACACATTTGAATCTTTAGGTAAGCAAAAGCAGAGGAGAAAGAGCAAGAGCAAGCACCTGTAGAAGATGGACAGATTGTCATCAAAGCACCCAAGGAATCTGAGCTCCCAAGTCTCTTCATTAAGTTATTTGGTACAGAAAAGTTGGTACTAACCTAAAAAACAGACAGATCCAATCCTTTTTTATTGTGATTTCTTATTTTGGTTTTCTGTGTACAATTTTTTGTCGAAGGTTTACAAGAGCTAGATCTTCAGATCACTCACTAATTGCAAGATGATGACAAGGAACCAAAACAAGCATCTCCACCACAATAAAAACCCCACTTTGCACAGTTTTGTATGCAAGAAATTGACTCAACATACATGTTCAAATTAGCTTTCTTGGATGCTCCATCCCCCTCCTTTTTCACCACTTCCTCTAACACGGAACCCATCAAAAGGTACCAACCAAAACCCAAGAAAACAATGAGCAGTTCCAAGTTGTATGTAACCCACCACTACCCTCACTCTAATAATTATAGTCCCCACAATCACTCTCCTCTTCTTCTTTTTTTTACATAATAATAATCATTCAATCACTTCAAGAACACTCCCCAACTGAACTAAACCAGAAGAAAAAATGGGAATGGAG
This sequence comes from Rubia peregrina, assembly GCA_032355705.1. NCBI lineage: Eukaryota > Viridiplantae > Streptophyta > Magnoliopsida > Gentianales > Rubiaceae > Rubia > Rubia peregrina. The sequence goes on along the minus strand of JAULKK010000011.1, from coordinate 7,015,101 downwards.
ATGGAGAGAGGGATCCAGTAACCCAGTGCAGAGTTTAGCTGGGGTTACACCATTTGTGTCTTTAAATAAATAAACTAACTGGGGTCAGGTTAGTGGCTGACTGGGGTTAGGTTCAGAGTTCAGAGCACGGTGGCTAAATGCGAAATGAAATGATCCCCAAATTCATCCCAAATGTAAATTTGGGACTGTACCGGGGGTGCCGGTGTTTTGGAACGTTTTAGGAGACATTTGGGTTACCGATAACGTATACTGCGGGCTGCGATAAGTGGAAAAGGGGTTGTGGCTCGGCTTGGCTTCAAGTCGATGAGCATTGAGATACGGTCGACGTCAGCGTATCATTGTTCAGCGAATCAATTAGTCGGAGCGCGTGGTCAGCGCTAGTACCCAGATGACATTTCACGCGCGAAATAATTTCACGAAAACACTCCTTCGTTCTACTACTCCCTCCGTCCCAGTTTAAATTGCTCATTTCACTTTATGTCACTATTCAGTGTCTAACTTTTACCACTTATTTGCATAGATATATAAATAATAATATTATCATATATGATATTGTTCAATTCATCGTAACAAGTAGTTTTCAAATATCAACTTTTTATTTGTCGTTGTTATACGTAGGTAAAGATATTAACGATCAAACATGTTTCTCGAAGAGCGTAATAATGATTGCTATGCAATTTAACCTAGGACGGAGGGAGTACTCCGTTTCATTGGACGTGACGTCATAACTTTGTGTGCTTAGATTTATGTGAAAGAAATTGAAGGATGAAATTGAATTTAGAAATGAAAAAATAGAATGAGTTGATGAAATTTAACGAATCTTGCTATAAAATAAAAGTGTGTCAATTCATAATAGGAACCAAAAAAGAAAGTGTGTCACATCCAATGAAATGGAGGGAGTAGTAAAAATAGTACCCCTCTGTTTGAACTAAAAATATTTACGGAATCTTTTGTCAGTCAAAGTTGTCATACTTTGACCATATATTTAAATAAAAATAGATAACTATATTATTATCGTATGAAATATTGTTAGATTTGTTGCAATGCAAAGTGTTGGGAAAAATCGTCTTTCCATGTGTTTATAGAAAAATAGATTTTAATTAGAATCATAAAAAAGTAAAAGGTTTTAGTTGCATCATTCAACGTGTAGTGATTATAAAGTTTATGACCCAATTAATACAACCCAAAAATTTTATTTTTATTTTTTCTAATTTGCCGTTTAAACCTTGTTTTTTCTTGGCTTATGGAAAGACCGTCTTTCAAGAGACAGACTCGTTCCATAGTATGTAATTTGTAATTATCAACTTATGTGTCTTATTATACGTAGTTGCATATATTTACAGTCAAATATGTTTATTGGATACCGTGAAAAGGATTCTGTGCAACTTTGGATGGGATGAAGGGAGTACAGTTTCCATTTTTATATAGTTTCAATAAAAATAACATGATTTGAAAACAATAAAAGATGGAAAAAATATATATGAATTTTCCACAATATAACTTTATGAACTTTCGTATTGGACTCACTATTTTTTTTAAAAAAAATATCTCTGTTTTTATACACTTATTATCTATCACATTAACTTGTATAAAAGAGCGATATAAAATCAATTCTAAAAACCAAAATTATAGTAAGACATACTCTTTGTCCCACAACTATTGGCTACTTTCTATTTTAGTCTGTTTCATAAGTTTTGACCACTTTTAAACTTACATATTTTAGTAAAATTGAGTGGCTATTAGTTAAGCCACGTCAATTTTTTAAAATATTGAGTCAAAAAGTGTGTGAACCCATCAGCTTTTATGAATATTGAGGCAAAAAGTGATTGGTCATTAATTATGAGACGGGGGAGTACATCTTACACTAAAAATTTAAATAAAACATTGAGGACTTTAACTAAAATATTCCCTATGTCCCTCCTTAACTTGTAAGGAATCTTTTTTCGATTAAAGTTGTCAAATTTTGACCCTGTATTTAAATGAATATATGAATAATAATATTATCATATAAGATATTGTTAGACTTGTCGTAACATTTAGTTTCCACATCAGCGTCATCTTTGTCCGCCGTTACTTATATTTACAACCAAACATGTTTACTCTCTCCATCACAAGATAAGGTATAAAAAAATTACGGTTTTCAAGAAATATGTTTGACCGTTAATATGTTTAACTATGTATAATAATGACAAATAAAAAATTGATTATTAGAAACTACTTGTTACGACGAATCCAACAATATCACATACGAAAATATTATGACTAAATTGTTTTTTTGGTCCCCAACATATATTGAAATACCATCTTTTGGTCCCCAGTGGAAAAACCACGTACATTCAGCATTCAACAAATTCAAATCAATTTGGTTGGTCCCCAAAGTTGGTTTTCAGGTATAGTCAACGGAAAAATTGGCCGAAAATATATGAAATGATCATTATATGAAAAGATCATCTTCCCGCTGCCCAGACTCTCTTCCCCGCTATCCTATTCCGCCAGGAAAATAACCAGATTCACAAAAGGAACCCAAAAAATGTCACATCCAATGAAACAGGGGGAGTAGTAAAAATAGTACTCCCTCCGATTCAACTAAAAATCATCACAGAATCTTTTGTCAATCAAAGTTGACAAACTTTGACCACATATTAAATAAATATATGAATAATATTATTATCATATGAGATATTGTTAGATTTGTCGTAAGGTAAAGTCTTGAGAAATTCTGTCTTTCCATAGGTTTATAGAAAGACGGAGTTTAATTAGAATAATAAAAAGATAAAGGGTTTTAGTTGCAATATTAAAAATTTATCATTCAACGTGTAGTGGTTATAAAGTTTATGATTCAATTAATGCAACCCAAAATTTTTATCTTCGTTTCGTCAAATTTGCAGTTTAAACTTTGGTTATTTCATGGCTTATGGAAATTGATGTGTCCATTTTATATGGTTATTTTGTTATGTTTTGGTACTCATTTTGGTAGACTTTATGCTTTGAAGACT
>JAULKK010000011.1:6941140-6968652 GCA_032355705.1 Rubia peregrina | reverse complement strand
CTTATTTTTAGCTTAGTAATTCATTAGTTTTATTAAACAAATCTCAAATCATAGGCGTGGTTGCTAAACCAAACCCTGTTGGTAGTTAAAATTTGATAGAAATTACACCGTTCTCTGTGGATACGACCTGCTTCTACTAAACTAATCTGTGTGCTAGTTTGCAGTTTTCTTGGTGATAGGAACGACGTTCACCACTAACATTGCATTACTAATTGCAATGTATTGAACAATATTACGTCACTACTAATTGCAAAGCATTGAACAATACTTAAGTAAACGTTAGATGTAAACGTTAAGTGTAACTGACTTATGTTCCATACGCCAAAATAACGTTTTATTAGATTGTCATTAAAATTAAAATAACGTGTTGGGTAAATGATAAATAATACTATACGTAGAAAGAATGTGAAATAATTGATGATATTTATATAAAGCGAAAAGTGTGTTTTTAAGGCTATGATTTGGTTGAAAGTTCCAATATAACCTTGTAAAATGTGAAAGTGCCAATCTAACCCCGACAACTTGAAATTGTTCGGAATTTAGTAAATTGACCATTACACCATAGATTATTTTTTTTGAAAAATAAATAAATTCTCCCTTCATTTCTTTATTTGTGTCACCATAGATTTATGTGTTTAAATTTAGGTGAAGAAAATAAGTAGATGAAATTGAATGTAGAAAGTAAATTCCCCTAATTCGAAACCCTTATTGCGCCACCTCGCTAGAGTCTCAAAGTTGCAGCTCCGCCAATCACCACTGCGACTTCGCCTCGCTAGAGGTGGCCAGCTACGGCCAATTGGACGCGAAGGCTCCGACCACCTAGATTCGATTCACGGATGCGAAGGCGGGGGTGTCAGCGCAGCTGGTTGGGGTGCAATGAACGGAGATGGTAACGGAGGAGAGGGTTTCGTGAAGATCCAGAGCGAGAGGACGAGGGAATTCTATTGATTTTTTTGTGGTTGGGAACTTGGCGGGAACAATGTTGGTGGCTGACGAGCTGAGGACAACGAATCTCCAAATTCCGAGCGGCGGGGCTACGAAGGTGTTTTTGAAGATCATGAAGAAGAAGACGTCAAGGGGTAGAATGGTCATTCAAATTTTAGTTTTAAATCTATGGATATTTTTTTAATCCTTTCACATTATGTCAATGTCTGAATTCTTTTAGTCCATGCTAAAAAGTGCTATTTGGGTATATCTAAACTATTGTTCAAAAACTCAGAGTTAGTATAACACATTCAGATTTTACAAGATTATATCTGAACTTTTGAAATTTAATAGGGTTATTTATTCAATTTAGCCTTATATAAATGACAAAGTTTTGGGAAAGACCGTCTTTCCATATTCATATAGAAAGACGGGGTTGAATTTGAATTATAGAAAGGTAAAAGGTTTGAGTTGCAATATTAAAAGTTTATTATGCAACATGTAGGAGTGATAAGTTTATGACCCGATTAATACAACCCGAAAATTTTATTTTGATTTATTCAAATTTGCAGTTTAAACCTTGGTCTTTCCATAACTTATGGAAAGACCTTCTTTCAATAACTTATGGAAAGACCGTCTTTCAAGAGACGCACTCTATATAAATTAGGGGATATTCATAATTAGAATTCGATGAGGACTACCGTTATATAATTAAAATTTGATTAGTACCGGGATTAGGATTAAAACTACGTTACTACTCCATCTGTCCCAGTTTAAGTTGCACATTTTGACTTTTGACAGTTGACTCAAAATATGTTTGACCATTAATAGTATCTTTAACTATGTACCGTTAAAAATTATTTTAAAAATAGTATCATGAAAATACACATTAAAATGAATTTAACATTATGTCACATAATAATATCTTTACTTATATATTAATATAATTTTATAGTTTAAATTAATCAATTTTGACTTGACTAAATGAATAATGTATTTAGATTTTGTGGACTAGTCAACACTATAAGTCAAAAGCCCTAGTACAACTCTTTCCGAGACCTGCGACTGCAGTTACAGCGACAGCTTCCTGCTCCGGCCGCCCTCGGAGCCATTCTCTCACCCCTACTTCGGTCGCCGGCGGCATATTCGTTGCAGTTATCTCCGAGCAGAGAAATCCGTAAGTTCTAGTGAATTTAATGTCTTTCTGAAATTCTCTGATGATATAGCTGTTTTGTACACAAATACTCGAATGGAATACCTTAGCTTTCCTACTCGCTGAAGGGAGTAGGAAGCAGAATAATCTATTTTAATATTTTCACGAGCCATTTCCTATTATAATAGGTGCAGTGAATCATCTCGCTAATGAACATTGGTGGTTTATATTATACTGGTGTTTGTTTTTTGTTTTTACTCTATTGAGCAGGTAAAATCTGTGTTATCTGTTGGTTTTATTTAATTTCTTAAATTCGTTTGCAGATTGAGGTGATCAATGGCTACTTCGAGATTTGATGTAGCTGCAGCGGCAGAGTTCCTTCAAGTATGCTCTATAGTTCCCGATTCTCAGTTTCTCTTTTGGTATATCTATTTTTGTAAACTAATGAGGTGTTTGTGATAACTTTACAGGGTTCGACTAGGCAGAGGTTATTGCTGGATAGGAAATCACCTAGGTGTGTTAGTGGATTGCTCTGGGGCAATGTCGCAGGAAAGAGAGCTACCTCAGAAATCTCTCGCAGAGGTAGGGTAAGATCCCGCATGCCAGTAAAGGTTAGAGCTGTGGTCTCAGGAAGTTTAAGTAACTCCATAGATGAAAAAACAAGTGAGGTCCAGGTGGCGGGCCAAGAAAATGTGATCCATTTCTTTCGTGTGCCGTTTATTCAAGAAAGCGCCACAGCTGAGCTTCTTAGAGCAGTTCAGACAAAAGTGTCGAGTCAAATAGTCGGACTGAAGACTGAGCAGTGTTACAATATCGGGCTTCTGTCTGGTCTTTCGAATGAAAAACTCTCAGCTCTTCAGTGGATTTTAGGAGAGACCTATGAGCCTCAGAATTTGGGCACTCAAAGTTTTCTTGACAAAGAAATAAAGCAGAGTTCGAATGTAATTATAATTGAAGTTGGTCCCAGACTATCCTTTACAACAGCATGGTCGTCAAATGCTGTGTCGATTTGCCAAGCTTGTGGTCTGACAGAGATAAACAGGATCGAGCGGTCAAGGAGGTACTTGTTGTATGTAGATGGTTCATTACTGGAGAGTCAAATCAGCGAGTTTGCTGCAATGGTGCATGATCGGATGACTGAATGTGTTTATGCCAGTAGGCTCACTTCCTTTCAGACAAATGTAGTTCCAGAAGAGGTCCACTTCATACCAGTCATGGAGAAAGGAAGGGAGGCATTAGAAGAAATCAATGACAGAATGGGGTTGGCCTTTGATGAGCAAGACCTTCAGTATTATACCAGTCTCTTTAGGGATGATATTAAGCGGAATCCTACCAATGTTGAGTTGTTCGACATTGCACAGTCAAACAGTGAACATAGCAGGCATTGGTTTTTCGGTGGTAAAATGATTATTGATGGGAAACCAATGGAGAAGACTCTCATGCAGATTGTTAAGGGTACTTTACAGGCCAATCCAAGCAATTCTGTCATTGGCTTCAAGGATAACTCCAGTGCAATTAGAGGGTTTCAGGTGAAGCAGCTGCGACCAGTTCAACCTGGCTCTACCTGTCCATTGAACATGAGTGGCCGTGACCTCGATATCTTGTTCACTGCAGAGACTCACAATTTTCCATGTGCAGTGGCCCCGTATCCCGGGGCTGAAACAGGTGCAGGAGGCCGCATAAGAGATACTCATGCAACTGGAAGAGGCTCTTTTGTAGTTGCATCTACTGCTGGATATTGTGTTGGTAATCTGAATATGGAAGGTGGATATGCCCCATGGGAGGATCCCTCATTTACATATCCACCAAACTTGGCGTCCCCGTTGCAGATCCTCATTGACTCTAGTAATGGTGCATCAGACTATGGAAACAAATTTGGAGAACCTTTGATTCAGGGTTACACTAGGACTTTTGGAATGAGACTACCAAATGGGGAGAGGCGGGAATGGTTAAAACCAATTATGTTCAGTGCTGGAATTGGACAAATTGATCACATCCACATAACAAAGGGTGAGCCTGATATTGGAATGTTAGTTGTCAAGATAGGAGGCCCAGCCTATCGCATCGGGATGGGAGGTGGTGCTGCATCCAGCATGGTCAGCGGTCAGAATGATGCTGAACTTGACTTCAATGCAGTACAACGTGGGGATGCAGAGATGGCTCAGAAATTATACCGTGTTGTGCGTTCATGTATTGAAATGGGAGAGGAAAACCCCATTATAAGTATTCATGACCAGGGCGCTGGTGGAAACTGTAATGTTGTTAAGGAAATAATTTATCCACAGGGTGCTAAGATCGATATAAGAGCTATAGTAGTTGGAGACAACACAATGTCTGTCTTGGAAATATGGGGTGCAGAGTATCAGGAGCAAGATGCAATATTGGTGAAGCCTGAAAGCCGTGGCGTGTTGCAGACAATTTGTGCCAGGGAAAGAGTCTCTATGGCTGTTATTGGGACAATTAGTGGCGATGGGCGCATTGTCTTGGTTGACTCTTTGGCTGTAGATAAATGTGTTTCGAGTGGATTACCACCTCCTCCGCCAGCTGAAGATCTTGTGCTTGAAAAGGTACTCGGTGATATGCCGCAGAAAACTTATGAATTCCATCGTGCAGTAGATGTGCATGAGCCACTTGATATTGCACCCGGGGTTACGGTTATGGATGTCCTCAAGAGAGTCCTGAGGCTTCCATCTGTTGGTTCAAAGCGATTCTTGACTACAAAAGTTGATAGATGTGTCACTGGTCTTGTGGCCCAGCAGCAAACAGTTGGTCCTCTGCAAATTACTCTTGCAGACGTTGCTGTTATTGCTCAAAGCTACACAGACTTTACGGGAGGTGCATGCGCAATTGGAGAGCAGCCGATCAAGGGGCTTTTGGATCCAAAGGCTATGGCACGGTTGGCTGTTGGTGAAGCACTTACAAATCTTGTTTGGGCAAAGGTTACTTCTCTTTCCGATGTCAAAGCGAGTGGAAACTGGATGTATGCTGCCAAACTGGATGGGGAGGGAGCTGCTATGTATGATGCAGCATTGGCTCTTTCAGAAGCTATGATTGATCTTGGTATTGCCATTGATGGAGGGAAGGATAGTCTCTCTATGGCAGCCCATTCATCGGAGGAAGTTGTTAAGGCTCCTGGAAATCTTGTAATCAGTGCTTATGTAACTTGTCCAGACATAACTAAAACTGTGACTCCGGATCTGAAGCTGGGTGACTCTGGCATACTACTTCACATTGACTTGGGAAAGGGTAAACGTCGATTAGGTGGATCTGCTCTTGCTCAAGTGTTTGGTCAAGTTGGGAAGGATTGCCCTGACCTCGATGATGTCCTTTACCTCAAAAAGGTTTTTAATGGGGTTCAGGAACTTCTGGGTGATGAGTTGATCTCTGCTGGTCATGATATCAGTGATGGAGGCTTGATTGTCAGTGCCCTTGAAATGGCATTTGCTGGGAACTGTGGTATTTCCTTGGACTTGACTTCATTTGAGAGTGATCTTTATAAAACTTTGTTTGCGGAAGAACTTGGACTACTTATCGAGGTCAGCAAGAAAGACCTGAATATGGTAGTGGCAAAACTTTCAGATTTTGGCATCTCTTCTCAGGTGATTGGCAGTGTAACTGCGACTCCTGTGGTTGACTTGAAGATTGATGGAGTTATAATTTTGACTGAAGGAACTGCCTTGCTAAGGGATATGTGGGAAGAGACCAGCTTTCAACTTGAAAAGCTCCAAAGGCTGGATGCTTGTGTGGAACTAGAGAAAGAAGGCCTGAAAAATCGACGTGAACCTTCCTGGAATCTGTCCTTCACTCCTACACGCACAAATGAGAAACTCATGAGTGTCAATGTCAAGCCCAAGGTAGCGGTGATAAGAGAGGAAGGCAGCAATGGGGACCGAGAAATGGCTGCTGCATTTTATGCAGCTGGATTTGAACCATGGGATATTACGATGTCCGATCTGCTGAGCGGGACAGTTTCTTTGCGTAGTTTCAGAGGAATTGTGTTTGTTGGTGGTTTCAGCTATGCTGATGTACTCAATTCAGCAAAAGGTTGGGCAGCATCTATACGGTTTAATCAGCCACTCTTGGATCAGTTTCAAGAATTTTATGAGCGTCCAGACACATTCAGTCTTGGGGTATGTAATGGCTGTCAGCTTATGGCGTTGTTGGGGTGGGTTCCTGGCCCAAAGGTGGGTGGTGTTATGGGTGTCGATGGAGATCCTTCGCAGCCCAGGTTCATACACAATGAATCTGGAAGATTTGAATGCCGCTTCACAAATGTGAAGATTAAGGAGTCTCCAGCTATAATGTTTAAGGGAATGGAGGGTAGCACATTAGGTGTTTGGGCTGCTCATGGAGAGGGAAGAGCTTATTTCCCCAATGAGGAAGTGTTCCAATCAGTACTTGGCTCAAAATTGGCCCCGGTGAGGTATTGTGATGATGATGGGAACTCAACAGAAGTTTACCCATTCAATCTGAATGGCTCTCCCATGGGTATTGCAGCTGTTTGTTCCCCAGATGGGAGGCATCTAGCAATGATGCCTCATCCCGAGCGTTGCTTCTTGATGTGGCAGTTCCCTTGGTATCCGAAACACTGGAATGTGGATAAGAAAGGGCCCAGTCCGTGGTTGCAAATGTTTCAGAATGCCAGAGAGTGGTGTTCATGAGGTCAGTTTTACTTTAAACCAGTTATTAACTATGGTTTCTTTTCCTGTTAAAGGTACCTGAGACGTGAGTTAAAATCAAAAGAATTGGTTTTAATAGGGTTGTAACTTGTAAGAGTACTTGGTGATGGGCAGAAATTATTGTGTTTTGTCTTACGTGTCGTTTATATCAATGCAAAACACTGCTTTTATTTCTCTTTAGCTTCACTTTTCATACTGGTTGAGTATCTCACTTTTATGTTTACCGTCATTATTACTTCCTTGTTATGTATCAACAATATTTTATTTTGAGGATTGTCATGTCAAAGTTTTATGGATTTGGCTCTGTGCCTATCTCTGTTTTGTGTTGGCAATTTATGATTCAGATTATGCAAGACACATAATTGAGGAATCTGCACTATGTAATGGCCTTGTGGGATTGAGTAGGCGATAATATTCAGTGGTTTTGCAGTCCCTTAATTAGGCAGTTTTACATGAAAATCTCATTGTAGGATGATATTGGTACTACACTTGCCTGCTTCGTTTGACATAAGGTTTTCACATCCTTTGGAAATATATACTGACATTTTAGGTTGCAAGAATGTCGATTATAGTCTGCTATGATTCTCAATGACTGGTTAGTGCTTTGTAATTTGCAAGTTGTTGATATAGATGATTGGTTACCTGGATCTGTTTTGCTATTGCAGACGAACTCTTAAGCATGACTTTTTTCATTGCCTTTGCATCCATTGAGCTGAAATTTTGACTGAGATGCTTCAATCGTCGTTAAAGATTTTATTTTCCTATTCTCTCGCCTAATGTGTAACAGAATGTTGGTCATTAAATAATTCGTTGTTGGTCGGGGGAGGATTACTAAAGAACTGCTTGTAATGCTTAAGGGGTTTTAAGGCTGTGGCTTAACAATCTGCTTCCGGATGTGAATTTCACCCGAGCTGTAAAACCAGGGCATGATTTGAATCTAATTTCATACGGCTATTCAGTGCGTAGTCTAAGCCACTAGTTTGAGATACTGAAAGTGCATTAAAAAGCAGAGCAGATTCATGCAAATTATTGCTTGATTGAATGTCTATTTTCTTTCAAATTCATGCTTACGGGAACGTGAAGTTGACAGCAGCTTTAGTAATAGCGCTTGTTAATTCAAACTTCTTCAGTGCAACAAGACTAAACTGTTTTTTTGGTCTCCGAGATACCATCTTTACCAAGTTTTGGTCTCCGAGAGCAAAATCGCGTATAAATGGTACCTAACATTTTGAAAGTGAAAATAGTGGTCCCCAAAATTGTTTTCTGGGCGGCTTTCCAGTTTATTTACAGCATAAAATTACAAAATTACCCTTGGAAAACAAACCAGAAAATGCTTTTGTGGACCACTATTTTCACTTTCAAAATGTTAGGTACCATTTATACGTGGTTTTGCTCTCGTAGACCAAAACATGTTAAAAGATGGTATCCCGGGGACCAAAAAAACAGTTTAGTCGTGCAACAGTCCCTTTTCCCCATCTTTTCTCTGCCACGCATTCCAGAGGTAGAAAAACTCTCACAAAGAGCTTAGTCCAGTGAGTTTTGCAGCATTAGCTTCATCCATGTCTCTCCTCACTCTTTCAGACTCCAAAAACCTACCGCTGCCAGAAAATATGTTCGACATCAACACATAATCGCCACCATATTCTCTCTCAAACTCCATGACCTTTCTTGTGACTCTTGCTCCCATCTCGACATCCCCATGGAAGCTACAAGCACTCAAAAGTGTCCTCCAAACCACGGCATTGCCCAAATCACTCGGAACTTTCTCAGCCACCATTGCCGCTTCTTTCAACCTCCCGACCCTCCCTAACATGTCTATCAAAGAGCCATAGTGCTTTATGTCGGCAACAATCCCACACTCATCAGTCATCTCCCTGAAAATCTCAAGACCTTCATCCACCAATCCCCCATGGCTGCATGAGTTTAGCAGGCTCAAGAACGTGATTCGATTAGGTCTTAAACCTGTTCCCAGCATCAACCTAAAGCTCTTCATAGCTTCTTCAGCCAGTCCATGCATAGCAAAACCAGTTATAATCGAAGTCCAAGTAACTATGTTTTTCCTCTCATCCAATATCTCCTCAAACACTTTAACTGCAGATTCCATACTCCCACATTTCGCATAGGCATCAATCAAACAGTTCATAACCCGAACATCAAGCGCATTGAACCCATTTTTCTCTCCATAAGCATGAACCACTTGACAAAACTCAATGCACCCGACACTCCACACAGCTGGAAAAATTGCCAAGAGAGTAACTTCACTCGGCTTCACTCCCTCGCGAGCCATATCCCGGAACAACTCGAAAGCTTCATCAAACCGGCTCACCCGCGTGTAGCCATCAATAATCCCAGTCCAAGAAACAACATTCCTCACAGGCATCCTATCAAAAACACCCCGGGCAGATCCCATGTCACCCCATTTGATAAACCCCGTCAAAAAAGCATTCCAAGAAACCGCATTCCTGTCAGGCATTTCATCGAACACCATCTGGGCTTCCACCGTACACCCACATCTCATGAGCATGTCAACCAACCCAGTCTGTACATAAACATGGTTCTCGAATCCCACCTTGCTACAACAACAATGCAGCTGCTTACCCAATTCCGCATTGCCAAAATTGGCCCCGGCCTTGACGAGGAAACAGTAGGTGAAGCTGTCAAAGAATGGAACTTGGGAATGGCGGTGCTGGAGGTTTTTGAAGAGGAAAACGGCTTTTCCCGGGGAATGCAGAGCGTAGTAATGGAGTATGAAGTTCCACAAGTAGGGAAAATGGAGGGATTCTTTAGGGGGGAGTAGTGTTATTCTACAATGGATTTGTTGAATGGCTTTTCGATTGTTTTGGTGTTTTCGCAGAATTGAGCCCCAGTTTCTGAGCATCAGCATTAAGTTGAATTTCACTCCACAGTGAATCAAATTGAGTATCACATTATTAATTTATGGCTAAATTGATTTTTTTTTTGTCCCTAACATATATTGAAATACTATCTTTTGATCTCAGTGACAAAATTGCGTATATTAAACAACCAATAAATACAAAATGATTTGTTTGATCCCCAAATGTGGTTTTCAGGTAAACCGGAATTAATTTTCGATATAGCCAGAGGTATTTTCGTAATTTTACTAATTAAAAACATTTTCAATTAATAAAGCATTTCCCTTTACTATTTTCGTAATTTGACCAAATCGGTGCCACCCCTCAACCCAGGTCTCCACCGTCGCCACCCCTCAGCTATCAGCTCCGGCGTCCAAATCGGCACCACCCGTCGTCCAAATCGTCTCCACCGTCCGGATCGACGCCGCCCCTCAGCCGCGTCAGCTCGAGCTCTCGGCAAGTCCACACATACGCTGTTGTTCAGCTCCACCCGACCGAGAGGAAGCTGCGCCACACGCCACCGCTGAGGATTCGAGGAAGATGCTCGGAGTAAAGCCAAAGCTCACCGATGGCCTTCCGCTCCACCTCTCCACCGGGCCTCGATTTTCCCTCCACTACCCTTCACCCGCTCGATTTTCCCTCCACCTCTAGCCCTCCACCCCGCTTGATTTGCCCTCCACCGCTGCTCCCATCGTTGCCGCCGCTTTAGCCCTCCGCTACACTCCATCGGGCCTCGATTTCCCCTCCACTGCCCCACCTCGCTCGATTTGGCCTCCACCTCCAGCCCTCCACCCTGCTCAATTTTCCCTCCATCACCGCGACTGGCTTTCTCCAGATCTGGTTCCGGCTGGCTTTCACGAAGGAGAGGCTAGTTTCGCCTGAGACACACTGGAGAAACCCTGCTCGCGCTCTAAGCTTGCAAAGTTTTGCTGGAGAAACGCTATCCCGCCACCCCTCAGTCCAAGTCTCCACCGGCACGTGCGGATTTCGTAACTTCACCTTCGCAGAAACCCTTATCTTTTTGAATTTTTTAAAATTCAGGGGTATAATGGTCATTTTACAAATTTTAGGCCAATTTTACCGTTGACTCTACCTGAAAACCACCTTTATGGACCAAACTAATCCGTTTTTGTTTGTTGAATGCTGAATGTACACGGTTTTACCACTGGAGACCAAAAGATGATATTTCAATGTACGCTGGGACAAAAAAATAAGTTAGTCTTAATTTATAATCATACTTCCGTTATTTAATTTTTTTCAATTATTAGACTTCGTGATCTTGAGTGGTCTTTACAATGTACGTTTTGAAGTTTTCGGGCCTAACATTTTTTAACTAGACGGCCTAGCATTTAAAAAATGAACTATTTAGATGTGTTACAGTTTAAGTTGATCAATTCGAACAAAATAGTAATATGTGGCTCAAATAGAAGAAAAACTTGAGATAAGAATGAAGGAAGAATTGGTATTGTAAAATGTACTTATAATTGGACCAAGAACTACATATTGGGCAATCAATTTTATTCATACTAATTCTAATCACACCCACCTAAAATCAGACGTCCGCTGGAGCTGTCACCAACCTTTGGAGGGAACACACCACAATAGTGGCGTTGTTCGTGGGGACTTTTCCCCCCAATTTTTCTTGTTCTCTTTAAGTTATAGTGTCAAGAACCAGAAAGCAGACAATTCAATCAGAGAACATGGCAGAGCCAACTCTGGCATTATCAAACCCACCGACCGGATGACTAGGACCTGTTGTGGTCGAGAAACTTCGAGAATCTAGAGATGACACAGAAATACAATCCCCACTTAAGGCAAAGGAAAAAAAAGTTTGCCTTTACAATTTTTCTTGAAGTAAATAAAGAGCAATTTTACATGCAATTCGTCAACACAGATGAGGATCGAAGAACAAGCACATCCCCGCCTTTGAACTAGAGAAGGAGTTGAAAATGAAAGACAAACGCCAACAGAACAGCTTAAAAACTGATAGGACACCAAGAGCTACGACGTGTTTCATAAATATTAGTATTAGGTGATCACCTACGAATTTGATTGTATGCGTAGTAAAGAAAATTGGACACATCAACATTACGTATTTCAAATCCCATTTCTTTAAGTATGTGTTGGTGGGAAAGTGTTTTACTTATAAACTAAGCAACTTTTGGTGTTTGATACATTGATTAAAAAAAAGTACTTATTTAAGGTGAAGGTATATTTGGAGCAAAAGAAAAGGCAAAAGCATTTTCTAAACTAAGTCAATTTTGCTTATAAACACAATTCAACCGAACACACCCTCAATCTGAGATCTGTCCTCATAAAATAAATAGACCTGGTTTCTCTTTCTTTTTTTAATTTCTTCAACTAAAATCCACCTAAACAGCGCGTTCTTCCATAATCATGTTCAAACCACAAACCTTGCAAGAATCCTTATCAACATCCAAACTCTGAAAGGTTTCAAGCAGGTAAAACTACTACACTATGCGGTTATTTATGTTGAGGACACAGCTGATAAACAAAATCCATTCAGAAGAAAATTATCGACACTCCCATTATAAAGCATCCTGCTGCAACCCAAGGGCTCAAACGCTCACCTGCAGACACAGAACAGTGGTCAGTATGATGAGGAAACATTTCACGATACTCACCACAAAAAAGTAGCAGGAATCAGTATACCACAGATTTTCTCAAAAACTAGTATGCACTGTCCAGTAACATTTAGTGAACAGTTCTTTCCAACCAAATCAGATTAAAACAATTAAAAAATCCATCTATTATTTTCCATGATGAAGAGCTCAAAGACAAAAGATCAACAGAAATGAGCAGAAGTGTAGATAAGTGTCCATTCTCTATCAGCAAGATCATCCTGAAAAGGAATCTTCAGCAGCTCAAGAATAGTTATGGACATGTTTCATAAGCAAGGAAGTCTATTGTCAACATCATGTGTTTAGAGTTGACCAAGTGGTCCAGCAAAATTGAGACTAAGCAGAAGTGGGGACAGCAAGAGGGATTTATCAACTGGCACGGAAATTGCATAAAGGCGTGAATATATTTTTTCTCATCAAGCAGCTTATATAACTTATGAATAAGAACAGAAGATACTAAAAACAAAAGAAAATTAGTGATCGGCACATAAAAACTGTAGCATCTCAAACTCCATAAGGAGGAACGATTAGGGCAAATAATGGTTCTCACACTGTAATCATTAATCAGCAGAATAATTTTAAAAATTATCATCTAAAGATCTCCCTTCTCAGTGATGCCTAGTTTCATACATTATGAATAACAGGATCAAGTAATCCTAGAACAATAAAGCCACCATTTTGGCCGTGGACTCACCTATTCTAGCAGCCTTCCAGAAGAAACCTCGAAACCTGAAGTACATGAACCATGTCAACATGGGGTCAAAAAAATATGGCTGAGTAAATAATCATAAGATGCAAAGGAGGTAATAAGAAGTTATCATCAATTGAATAAAGAGAAGTCACACTAAGAATCAGTCAAAATGATTTAAGACAAACGAAGCAGAATTTATAAGTTTCAATCAAACAGGTACAGTGGCAAAGAATGAAACAATCAAGTCTAGTTTTGGAAAATGAGAATGAGCATTTTTTGAGAGATGAGAATAAGACAAACATGATCGCTTTTGAGTGAAATACACTGCGCCGTAATCTAAGTCTATATTAACTAACACAAGATGCTAAGCATGTATCAACAAGGACATCCAAAGTCCTTTTTTACAAAATATCAATTGTTTTCCCTGAGGATCTGCACAACTATATATAATTTATTTACCTAAATTATAAATATGACAATGCATTCACAGAAACCAGCAAATTTGAGCAAAGAACACATACCCAGTCCTGTGTTGTAGAAGGGTAGTAAAATGTATCTTCACATAAGTGCATGTACATATCCCGAGCAGCACGACCGTCAGAAACGAGTGGAAATTGAACAGCGCCGACTGGATATCAAATCACACATGTCAGCAAATGCAGTATATTTTTACCTATAAAAATAAAATAAAAACCAGAAACAAAAATACTAAAATGCTTCAGTTTCAAACTCAACATACCATATTCAAGACCCTCCTTTAGTTGTAGCTACGCTTCTATCCTGCACATTAAAGAAACATTATAAATATTTTCTACCAGGTTCATCACAATGTGGACGATTCAGATCACTCAACGAAATTTCATACACAATTTAGGTAATTTCCGGATAGCGTAAATGCTAATGAGGAGATCATAGAATCTTGAGAAATAATTAGGTCAGCAATTTCAGTAAAATTCACGAGAACTTAAATCACTAAAAAAGACTAAAAACAAATTGATGCAAAGTAGACCGATAAATTGATAGTCTGCTGTGCGAACTTCACTATCATGTATAAAAACAGTGCATTACCGGAAAAATAGGCGGGACGGCGACGGATCGAGAAGGCAGAAGTAGTAGCGGTTAAGGAGCAGGGTGATGGCGGCGGCGATTTATATTCCTTACTGACAGGAAAAGAGGAGCTAGAGGGTAAGGACGGTGATAGGGCCGGAGTAGGAGAACGACGGCGGAGAGCTGATGGCCGGCGGTGTCGCGATTAATGGGTTGGATAGGAATGAGGAATTTACTGAAACAGGAGCCTATTTTCTCCTTCCGCCAACTTCATCTCACACCTTTCCTTTCTTTTCTTTTTTTAAAATGATTTTTAGACCTTTTACCCTAACATTTATTTTACGTTGAAAATGTCAATATAAATCTGCAAAGTAAGAAGATATTAAAATAATTATAACTTTATGGCGAATTATGCATTTTAACCTTTTGGTCTAATACTGACATTGACTGGAGAAATTGATTGTTGATCGATTCTAATATGTCAAAAATACCCTAGGCCATTGAGCTGAATTTTGTATTCTCATTTTACCCCTCTTCAACATTTATTCTCTTTTCCAAAAAGAGAAAATAACCATTACTTTCTTCTTCTTCATCTCGCCACAACAGTGCCACCACTCGTCATCCCACCACCATTACCCTCTTGTCCACTCTCTCCCCCGTCAGCCTCTTCCTCTTCCTCTTCCAGCCCATCGTTGGCCAAAATCACTCGTCGTTCGGGTCCTCCATTATCCACCACTACCGGCACAAATTCACGAAATTGACGCAACCCATTCTTCCGGTGAAATCGACATGGCCTAAATCGACGTGGCCGCCGAAGACGCTGATCGACGTTCAACGTGGAGCATCCGATCGATTCAGTCATCGATTGTAATGGAATTCTGTTGGATTTATAGTGGATTCATTGGGTTATTCGCAGGATTCCTTGGTCATAGTGGTGATCCAACGGTGGTTCTCAGATGGGATAGGGTGGTCGAGCGGTGGTCGAGTAACATTGGATTGGGATGCAATGGTTAAGATGTTGTGGTCGAAGGCGCGCTGAGAAGAAGAAGAAGAAGAAGAAATAAAAGGGAATAATGTAGAAGAAACAAAAGGGCATTTTTGTTCTTTTTTTAACTTCAGGGGCAAAATGGTCATTTCCTTGTTTTTGCCAAAATTCCTGTTAGATTGGCACACAAATAAAAAGGGTTAGGGTTATTTTGGTACTTTCTCATTTTACAGGGTTATATTGGTACTTTTAGCCTAAAGATAGGGTTATTTTAGAATTTGACTTTTTTGTTATACGATAAAGTCTCTTGTTAGACCGACTAACGATTATGTCAATCATGAAAACCCCCGTTTCAATAACATTTAAGGTCAGATTATAATCATTTATACATTGTAATGCATTTTAAAAGTTTTTCAAAGTTATAGGAATCTTATTGCAATAAATAAAAATAAGAGAAAAGAGCATTTTGACCTTATGTTTTGGTCGAAAGTGCAGATATAACCTTGTAAAATCGGAAAGTGCAAATCTAACCTAGACTTCATTGACCAAAATGTCAATGGTCAAATTGGCTGGAAATAGGGGAAATAACCATTATACCCCTAAATTTAAAAAAAAATAGGAAAAGATAACAATAGCCCCCTCTTTCTCTTTTCTCGTTCATCCTCTCTCCTTCCATTCCTCTTCCACCTCTCTCCTCCCGGTCATTTTTTTCACCTTTGATTTACCTTTTCTCCGCCGCCTCTCTCTTCCCATCTCCGACAGTCCGTGGTCCTCTCCAAAACCATGACGCAAAAGATCTGTGAGGGCGGCAGAGTGCGGTAGCACAAAATTTGCTTGAAATCTCAGGAGGCGGAGTGGTCGAGATCGTCATCCACCAGAGTAGGGTTACAGCGAGGGTAGGGTTACGAGTGATCAGTGGTGCTGAAAATTGTGCTGGGTGGGATGGCGGGGCTAGGAGTTAGGGTTTCTGGTGTTGGGGTAGGGTGGTAGGCGGTCGGGGTTGGGTGGCGGCTGGGGTTGGGTGGCGAGGCTAAGGTTTTTGGTGGAGAGGTTGGGATTTCTAGTGGAGCTGGTGGGTGCCCAGAATTTCGCCGAAGAACTCCAACAGTGGTGGTGGGTGAGGGTTCTGGGCGGCGGTCTCTTTGTGAGCTGGGTGAGGGTTTCTGGGCGGCGGTCTCTTTGCGGGCTGGGTGGGGTGACGACGATGGAGCAGAGGCGGGTGGTGGTTTGGGTTGTGTTTGAGACGAAGAAGAAGAAGTCAAGGGATGTAATAGTCATTTTATTTTCAGTTTTAAGTCTAGGGATAATTATATCTTTTTAGGTTTGGTCAACAGTTGACTTCATTGAATCAACTTCGAAATTGAACAAAATGGGTATAATTGCACAATTTTACAAAAACATAGGGTTAGTTTTGCACTTTTAGATTTTATAGGGTTATATCTGCACTTTCCCAATTTAATAGGGTCATTTATGCAATTTTCTAAAAATAAATATCAAATCACTTCATAGTTACATCAATTATAAAATAATCTCGTCTAACGGTAAGTCGGTCTAACAATTTTAATCGCAAACCCTCTCCCTTCTTTGATCCCGATCACACGCATGTCTCTGTTGTATTCCTTTCCGCAATTTTAATCAATACAACTTAAAAACCAATTGAAATCAACGGGAACCATTATTTTATAAATTCTTGCTCATTTTGATTTTGTGCATTCTAATGTTGGGGACCCTTCCTCGTGCCTACGAAAGGGGGTTCAATATTATGTCTTTTTCATTGTTGATTTCACTCATTATACAAGAGTTTATCTTATGAAGTGCATGTATCATCTTTTGGAAATTTATCGTGATTTTAGAGGTCTCAGTCTCATAAGAACACAACACCCTACTGTCATTAAGTGTTTTAGGTATGATTTGGGTTGTGAGTACATTTCGAATGATTTTTTCCAGTTACTTGCTTCTGATAATTATACGCCAAAGCTCACGTACTGACACTCCTCAACAAAATAGTTTCATTGAACGGATGCACCATCGCCTTGTTGAAACAGCTCGCTCATTCTTTTTGTTATCTGAGCTTCCTAAAGTATTTTGGGGAGAAACCATTCTTACAGTAATTCATTTCATCAAAAGAATTCCAACATCTCACAATTCAGGTTTGTCACCTTTTGAAAACTTGTATGGAAATGCACTTGATTATCCCTCTTTGTGTGTCTTTGGTTCTCTGGTTTAGTTCTCTAACCCCAAGTTGAACATACTAAATTGTCTACTAAATCTACCATGTATGTTTTCTTAGGTTGTGGTAGTGTTCAAAAGGGATATCGTTGTTTTGACACAGTGAGACATATATTGTACGTGTATCGTCACGTCTTCTTTTTATGGAATATTCTATTATCTCTGTTCCCTCTAGTTCACACCACTTGAATCAGTCATATCTCATTCGCAATGATCCTTTTTAGATTGCCAACAATGAGATCCCATCAACAACATGTGATACTTTGGTACTCCAGACACTCACTTTGCCTCTTGCCGCTCCTTCTGCATTTCCATCTACAACTGCTCAACCATCTACTTAGGTCGCGGATGTTCTTCCTCGCGTCAGTCCACCCTTTGCGTAAGTCTACTCAAAAACCTAATTATTCGTATTCCATATATTCTGCTTCTTTTACTTCTTTTCCCGTGTCTATTCATTCTGTTTGAGCGTGTGTCTTATAGAGAGGTTTTTTTTGTGATCCTTTAGGCAGGTTGCTGTGGTTGAGGAGCTCACTGCTCTACACCAGACTCACACTTCGGATTTTGCACCTTTGTCGTTTGGAAAACATACTATTGATTATTGTTGGGTCTATAAGAATAAAACTAAACATGCTGGATCCATCGAGAGATACAAGGCTTGTCTTGTAGCAAAAGGTTTTTCACAAGAGTATAGCATGGATTATGAGGAGACCTTTGCACCTGTTGCAAAGATGATCGCCATTTGCTCTATGATTGTAGTTGCTTCTGTTTACCAATAGATGATCGTCATTTGCTCTATGATTGTAGTTGCTTATGTTTACCAATAGATGATATCTTAGATGGATGTACATAATGCATTCTTGTATGGGGATCTTTATGAGGAGGTATATATGACACTTCCTTCTAGAGTATCATATCAATCTAGGCATGTCTGCAAGCTTCACAAATATCTTTATGGTCTCAAACAAGTTCCCAGAGTCTGATTTGAGAAGCTCTTAACAGTGACTCTAGCAACTCCTGTCCAAAAACAACCATAAACTCCTGCACAAACTCATCATCAGCGGTCATGCATAAATTCCCAAAGAACTTGCCACGCCCATAGGCTGTCCTGTCAATGCTACGGAATGCAGATAAATTGAGCTAGTTTAGACCCGCCATACAACCACATAACTCGATGGCCATTAACTCCGAACATCTTAGCCTCGATCAACGCGATGAGGGTGAACAAATACAGAGGTGGATCAGATTCAATGTGACTAGTCTCATCCAAGTGAAACCCTAAGGCTGTAATGATTATACCTCCCGTGATGATTCTCTTTACGGTCCACATCGAAACCTTGATGCATTTATCCATGAATTACTCCACTCTATAAGGGCAAGCCTTTCCACTAGTCACAGACCATGAGAGCTTGTAGTTGTTTAGCCTCGCACTCGACTAGTCTCACTTTTAACCTTAGGAATAGAGACCCATAAAAAAATGTATCTTATTGAAAAAATTCCAAGTCACCCACGTGAAAAAGTTTATCACTGAAAAACATGTGAGCCTTTTTTTACCACCACACATATATTAATAATTATAAGAAACATTAAAAAGTGTTATGCCCAACTTAATGGCTACATCATGCTCATCCCTAATAAGATTACGATTTACTTTAATACATTTAAAAGAAAAAATAAAATTATGAGCGATATGTAGAATCTGATCACTATGCCTTTGATTTTCCAATGTGCTGATTCTGGTTTCACCAATGATGATTCCAGTAATGAAGAATCGGCGTAGATCAGCATTTTTGAAATTTGTCTGCTCCTCGCTGCTTGGATTTCTCTAAAACAAGCCTCTGCTTCCGTCTGTAGAGGTGAAATTTCTACAAAGAAATCATAACCTTTATGTGTTTGCACTATCCTTGAACTGAGATTTTATGTGATCTTCCATGTTGCTGTGCCCAAACATCTAGCTTCCTGATAGGAGTCATCAAAGGAAACGATACACACGTCTTCCTGGAATGGTTGACTGTGTATGTTAAAATAATATGCTGATTGTGTGCTTCTAACCCGTGATGTTATAGAATCTAACTGATGAGCTTCCTAGTCCTCAATCTCAGTTTCCCTGTTAGCAATTGATTGGTTCAAGATCGTGAATTGATGTTTGGCTTCCATCCTACTTTGATATACATCCTTGAATTGATCATTCATTGCTTTACATTCCTATGTTTCCATATTTCCCATTGTATGCATGTATAGACAAATGAATTGAATCTTTATCCGTAATTTGTTTCAACCAAGTCATAAGACATGAATTCACCTCCTTCATTGGAGAAGAATTAAAATCAAAAACAAAGAAGACACTCTCCAAATCCTTTTGGAGTTTTCATAACATGTGAATATATGTGTCTCATTCTCTTCATGCGCCAAACATCTTGTACAAAGATTATATTGATGATCCATCTAATAACCAGGTTCTTTGCAGCTGGTAATGCATGATTAACCAGTAGCCAAATAAATACTTCCAATTTATGTGGAAGTTTGAGATTCCATAGGTATTTCCAGAACTCATTTCCTTGTGTTGTTATTTGATGTTGTATTGGTCTTAACTCCTTCATAATCAGATGGTATGCCTTCTTAACTATAAATAAGCCATCCTTATCTGGACTCCAAACTGGTTTATACCTTAAACTCGGGTTCTTTTGGGTTTGGATGGTTTAAATGTTAGGAATTATATCTAGAGGGAACATAGATCTTAACAGTGGAATTCTCCACTGATTGTCTTCATCAATAAGGCCTGCCACTTTTAGGTCTGTATGAGATCCAATTACATATTGTTGTGTGAGAGGATTTTCTTTGTTTGGGATCCACTAATCTGTGACTTTCACTTGTTTCCTATTAACTACTTGCCATGCCTGATTATTTTTTACAACTGATCTTCCCCACAATATAGATTTCCACCCCCAAGAATCTTACCTTCTTGGCAAAGCAGTTAAAAAATCCTCGTTCTTTTGATATTTATCTTTATACTCTCTTCCTAGCTGAGAACCATCATCTTTAACAATCGACCATGCAATGTTCATTCCTTCCATTGACCGCAATCCTAAACCCTCCCCCCCTCTTTTGAATTATAGACGGTAAACTAAGATTTCCAATTAACCTTCCTTTTGTCCAGTTCCCCTTCCAAATAAACTCAACAATCATACTATCCAGCTTCCTGAGAATGGTTTTAGGGATTCTAAAAATCCCTAATGGGTACATTGCAATCGAGGAAAGAACATGCTTTGTCAATGTCATTTTTCCTGGTAGTGAAAGAATGTCTTCCAGAATGACTAAGAACATGATTTGCCAATGTCATTCTTCCTGGTTCTGTCTTCCACGATAAGAATATTTCATGAAATCTTGACACCAAATTCTGAAATATCCTAGTTTTTGGAATTTCAAAACTAATATCCATCCCTAGGTACTTACCTTCTAACCCTTTTCCTTGGATGTTCAAGGTAAATCTTGTGTATTGTTCGAGGCTTGGATGTTTAAGGTAAATCTAGTGTATTGTTCGAGGCTTGGATGTGTATTTGGACTAAACATAGAGGAACATTTATCAAAGTTCAATCTCAGCCTAGAAAAAACATGTGTAGTACATAAGTTACCCAGTTGAAAAGTAGAGGAATGCGTAGTTTACCAAATTACTTGTGAATCTCTATATCACGCCATGTATTTTTACTAGTTTACGCCCTGTTTTTGTACTATTGAAATACTATGTGTATTTTGAATTTAAAAAATTAAATTAGGGAATAATTAATATTTTAAAAATATTTTAAAACAAAATTTATGAGCACCGCCGGGTGGAGGACGGTGGTCGCCTCCGGTGGAGGATGGTGATTGGTGGATGGAGTTCACCGGCGGTAGAGATGGCCGCAAATAGGTGTCTACCGGCGTCTTCTCCATATTTTTTGTGTGTACTCCGGCGTGGGTTGCCATCTCCTACCGGACACGTTACAGATCTCGCCATCGTCAATGGATTCGTATCAGAGATGGACCCATCCCAGCCCGTTCTCATCGCTCAGCTCGATCTGACCGCCATGCACGTCGGCCCACCGGTCATGGTGCTCATCGCTCCGCCTCTGACCTGGTTCTCACCGTCCCACCTCCGTCAGTTTTGTATCTGACGCCTCTCGTTTCCCCCGCCCGACTGTCGCTCCGCTTGACTCTCCTTTCTCCCTCCCATCCTACTCTCTTTCCCCCTATTTTCTCTCTTTTACAGCTCTCATTTCCCCTTCTCTTTTTTCTCTTTTCCACTATGGTTTCCTTCTGCCCCGATTCTCGTTTCCCTCATCGCCCTGGTTCTCATTTCCCCCACCACCCCTTTATTCTTCGCCGAAGAATTTATTCATTGGAAAAATGAGGCTTTAGAAGAAGAGTTGGGGTGAGGGCATGACTGGGAATCTAGGTTTTGGAATTGGCCTGCAAGACTGTATCCGGCAGTGTTGAGCTAGGGTTGGGAGGGACTGGGGAGGCTGGTGGGCGGTGGCGTCGGCGATGGTGTCGACCGAGCAAAGGCAACAGTGGCATAGGGAAAGGTGGGGATTTATTTTTTAAAAAAATTAAAATTAAAATTATATGTGTATATACGCATTAGGGAGTAACCTAATAAAATACATGACATGATATAGCAACACCCAGTTACCTTACTTGGAAAAATGACAAGACCAATCAAATTATAAACCACCTACCCTTGTTAAAGCTCTTATACCATTTAGTGAACACAAAATCTAAATACAGGTTGAGAATGCCTAAATGCAGGTAAACTTAATGAAGAATTTACTATATTACCTTTAGTTAGTTTTAATCTTAATTAAATTTTGATTATTTAACTTCAGCCCTCATCAACCATCATTATTCAAAATTAATCCACAATAAAGACTATTATTACACAAACACCTTAATAATTAGATTACCTTAAGAATTCATTGGTTCCAAATCAAATTAAGTGCAGCGACTCAATCCTCAATCCACCATCAAACCTTAGAATCAGTAGCTTGATTTCTTTGAAGCTCTTTCAGACACAATTTCGAATGGAAATTGAGGTTTTGAGGAAGCAATGTCGGCATCTTCAATTTTCCAACACTTTTTCTATTTGCATTTCCTGAACAGTAATCAGTACGAAATCCAAGCTTTCTCTGCAATCTTTGCCACTAAATGGCGAAAAATTAGAAACCCTTTTGGTGAAACATTCTCCATTGTTTCTCTCCAAGTTCTCCGCCGCCCCCGGAAGCGCTGCAAGCTAAATTGGATAAAGGGCTTGCTAGTGAACATTGGAAGAACATGGTTGTAATTTGGCTGTAATTTTCTAAGGTGCTATAGCAGAATGCTAAATGTTGTTGCTGTGAATTCATTTCAATTTTGTTGAATCTTTTAGTTGTTGCATACTAAAAGGCACAAGGCGAAGCTGGATAAAATTATGAGATAGTTTATAAAGTTTATTAAAAATATAGGAGAATATGTGAAAGAATTAGAATTTATTTAGGACTCAAATTAAATAATTAAAAACATTTTCTAAATGCATATCCTAAACTCCTAGATGCAGGTAATAGGGATAATAATGTAAATCATTCATTAAGTTTACTTGCATTTAATTCTTAACATGTACTAGAGGTGGCAAATGGGCGGACGGGTCAAATACGGGTTGGGTAAAATGGATCGAATTGAAACCCGCTCAACAAGCGGGTTGAAAGTCATTCAACTCACGGGTCAAAATGGGTATACCGCGGGTTTCAACCCATATATAAACCCATATGGATTTATGTATCAACCCATATGGGTAAAACATGCGGGTTTCAACCTATATATTGACTCATATGAGTTTATATACCAACCCATATGGGTAAACCCGCGAGTTTCAACCCATATATTGACCCATACTCATATGGGTAAACCCACGAATTTTAACCCATGTGGGTAAACCCTCAGTCAACCCAATCCGTTCAACCCATATTTTTCAACTACCCATTTGACTCATTGCCCATTTGACCCATTATCCATTTTACTCATACCCATACAGGTTTAAAATTAGATAACCCACTTGACCCGCGGGTTATGAGTCTATTTTGTCACCCCTAATTTGTCCCAAAATTTTGAATCAATTTGAGGCTGGACAGGTGACCCGCCCCAACCCATGAACCCCCGATTCAAAACAGTAGATTCCTACTTTCAAAATATCTCCCACCTTCAAAACAAGTCGATTCCTAACTTTAATATAAGTCGATTCCACTTGTAAGTACAACTCAACTGATAACCCAATCACAACTTTTAGCAATCGAGCCGCGGTACTGAGTCAATTACTCACTGACCAATTCTCACTTGGACCACCAAGGGACACTCAGTAGCGATGCTCAAGTTTCCTAGTGCTACACTAAAAGTCTACAAGATAAAATAGATTTAAATTTGGTACCTGCTGTAACAGATCAATGGCCAATGTAGAATGCAACATCCTAATTCTTCCCTTGCGTTACCAAAATATGCAACACGAGGAGAGTTTATTTGAATTCTATATCAAAACATACAACTGTTTTACTGATTCAAATGTCCACAACTTCCATATCAATAAGCACCACAAAGTGCAGCATGCACTAACTAAAAAATAGTACAGAATACAAATCTCGTGCAATTCTTGAGAGAAAAATGTATATAAACTACTTGCAGGTGCCCCAGAAGCCAAGCAGACATTCTTACATGTGATAGATGGTCCAAGCACTGAAGGAAGAGAAATTGAATGTACACCACATTATTAATCTCCAGGAAATACAGTGGCAGCCTCGGAACCTTCAGCTTACTAACAAAATAAATAGCTGCTGCCAAGTCTTAGTCGAGCTTGACATTAGAATATAGAAGTGTATCCTTGGTAATTGGCATGTACATAAGAAAATAAACCTGCATAAAACCAAAACATCAGGTTACAGAAAAACTTGAAGGAAAAATAATAAAAATTTACGTTGCTTCAAACACAAAGATTGCAGTAGCTATTTCCCACAGTGAAAAGAAAAGGACAAGAGGTGATAGTACTGCAATTATAAACAGTCCAAGTAACCCAAGCTCAGTGATCAAACTGGGCAAATAGTAAATACAACTCCGAAGCAAACAAAAATGTTGCACCACAATTCTTGTGCACATTTCGATCTAAATGTCCATTTGCACTTACATTGAATATCACTGGCATAGGTGAGATTAACCAGCTCAATGGCCAGATAAGACAAAATAGTATATTAGAACAGAGATTTTGAAGAGGGGTTCAAAATTTCAAATATAGATGAATGCAACCAAGTAGAACTAAAAAGAGCTAGCAGCTTTGACCAAGATCCTCACAAGATGGGCCAGAAGCAAAATGGACCACACATACAAACATGCATGCTTAAAGCTTTGAATATGCACAAACACAAAGCTTCAGTTACAATCATTACAAAAGATTAAAAGGTGGAGATATTTCCCAGTCACCCCTAGATGTGATAATTTCAGATAGAGGCAACACTAAGAGAGTATGGTTGGATCAACATGGAATAGAAGCCAATCGCTTAGGCAGAAACAGAAGAATGCATCACATAAGGTTTCGATGAATATGATTATAAAAATTATCACATGGAACATTTTGTGCTGTATAACTTACTCCTAATAGAGTTGCGATTATCAACAAGATTCCTGTAATCCATGCAATGGTTCTTCTAACCAGCAAAGCTGCTAAGACTGAAGTTACATTAGCGGGGGCTTCTGCTTCCTGTAACCAGCGTGACGATGGCCGAGGAGCAACTACCATACTGAGTAGTTTCTTTGACTCTGAAGTAACTGCTTCACCATTGACTATCACTCCCACAATATGGCCTGCTAAGTCATGAAAGTTAATTGCAGCCTTGGGCAAAGAAAATAAAACTGCTGACAAGTAGGAACTTTCTTTGCAACCAGCCATCAAGTATTAAGAAAAAATATAACAGAGCAAAAGAATATTTTAGTCAAACAGATAACAGAGTCCTCAGTTTTGTAACATTAATGTCCCTCTCAGCATACAGCCGTATTCATGACTGTCTGAACTATTGTTTTACAAGGTACTGCATGGGAACAAGGGAGAGATTAGCAAGGGGCGCTGGGGGCAGTCACATGTAAGAAATTATTCCCTATGTAATGGCAACTTCTGATAAAGAGAGGCATCAACCAAACGGACACCAGAGAAAATAATAAGTACAATACTCATGCAGCTATGACTCTGCCTTTGCATTTTATTAGAAATCAATGAATAAGAAGCCAAGTGTAACAGCAAAACAAAAATCTCTATATCATTAAGTGACAGGGAAGAACTGTAGGAGTAATGAGAAAGAAGTATGACCCTTGTATCGGGTTTGCAAGTAGTCAAATAGTTTTGGAACTGAAGCAGCAAAAAATTTGGCTCCTTTCTTATTGATTTCAGATCCACTTTGTGCTTCCAACGCCTGCAGTTAGATGATTGATTAACATATCTATGAAAGCTGCTAGACATAAAGGGATTGCTCCAAGAAAATGTAACATGTAGGACAAGATCCGAATACAACATTCTTACACAGAAAAGGCGGGATTCTTCAAAGAGGAGCATTATCACAATCAAAAAGTAAGAGACGCTAGTAAAAAGAATCAAGTAGAAGCAAATATAGTTCATATATACTAGCATTTAATGAAGTTAAATGACAAAGAACTGAGAAATTTATTGATCCAGTAATAACTGGCAGTGGGGAAGCAATGGTTGAAATATTACCACCAAAAGTATTAAAAAACACCGGTAGCCACCTCAGCAATGAAAATGTGGCAGTAGAATTCTAATAGCACACACCTTATTTGTTGGAGTTCACACTAGAGTGTGCACTTCAACACCAAAAAGGGATGGAAAATATCTGAATTGGACCAGCAACTAAAACCCAGAGACAGTTACTAATACCAGTTACCTCATGCTTTCAAGTTCATCATAGTGTGCATGCATGTACCCGCAAAATTATCATTATAGACAAAAAAAGTACTCCCTCCATCCGTCCCACCAGTTTTGGCCTATTTTTTTGTCAACTTTCTCAGAACATGTTTGACCATAAATTTCAATTAGTATATAGACTCTAATATTATCATGTGAGATATTGTTAGACTCCTATGTTTACGTAATTTCTAAAAATTAAATTTTAATGTACCATTAATATCCGTAATTAAAGTTATTGATGGTCAAAAATCGTCTGAGAAAGTTGACCAAAAAATAGGTCAAAACTGGTGGGAATGATGGAGTATATAAAGTCTTGAGTCACCTTCACTTAGTACCAATTGATTTTAAGATGGAAGCCAATTTTTCTAACATGATATCAGAGCCCGGGTTGGGTTATTGGGTCGATGTGTGAATCCCCTTTAATTTGGCCCGATATGGGTCCTTTAATTTGGTCCGGTATGGGTCGTGGGGTATTTCCACGTTGGCACGTGAGGGGGCGTGTTGAAAGATATATCTCACATCGGTTTCTTAAGAGCTGAATAATTAAGGTTTTGGATCACCTCCACTTAGTACCAATTGATTTTAAGATGGAAGTACATTATTCTAACAGCCCACATACACGCATGGGCATTATAGATTTGCTTCGGCTGAATTTAAACAATTCGAATAGAATTTTGGATTCTTTTTGGGTCCCTAAACTGGAGAATTCTTTAGATAATTTGTTAGCGAGTTACAGGAAAACATCTGTTAGGGAGAGTATTGTGGGGATTCTCCCATTAGCTTTTAATCAAACTTTCGTATTATGAAATGAAATCATTTACCTAAAAAAACTGGTGGATTTATTTTTGCCATATTTAATCTACTATCTTTTGCTGTCTTGATAGGCAAGAAGATGACCCAAATTCTGCAATATGACGGGGAATTTTCGAAATCAGGAAATGGCTTAGGCTGTTGAGCAGGCCACCATAGGAAAATCATCTCCAATAACACAATCCCACCTATTTTCCACTATCTCGATGTATAAGTATTTTTATACAGTAGTTAATATTTTTCTATGTAAAATACGTAAGTGTTGATAAAGATCCAGTTGATTTTCCATTAACGCACTATAATATTAATAATACATTAATTTATTACTTGCAACATGTGTAGTTCTCATATTAAAATAACAACTTATTACTTATTTAAATTGTAAA
The DNA here is from genome assembly GCA_032355705.1 of Rubia peregrina. Lineage (NCBI taxonomy): Eukaryota > Viridiplantae > Streptophyta > Magnoliopsida > Gentianales > Rubiaceae > Rubia > Rubia peregrina. Next base: position 6,941,271 of record JAULKK010000011.1, on the reverse strand, counting down.
TTATATCATATTTTGGATTTTCGATTATAATCCGTTCATCGGCACGAGTATTATCTAGTTTTTACTAGTACCACCCCTATTTTACAACTAGTTAGATATTAACTCCCATCTGAATACAAATTTTTATAACA
>JAULKK010000011.1:6908114-6934457 GCA_032355705.1 Rubia peregrina | reverse complement strand
AAAAAGATCCCAAAATAAACATATAAAATGGACACATCAGGGACGATGTCATGTGTTTTGTGGCACCAGAGTCTACAATCCACTTGGAGCCATGATGATGAAACTCTAAGATACCACCAAAATAATTCATATTCACTCTGATAAAAATGAAGAAAAACTGCCCAAGAACAGCTGGAGCGTAGCTGATATATGAGGGACAACAGCTGGGCGTATGGATACACGTGCCAAACAGCAAACGCGCGAGACAATAGCAGGGTGTGTGAATTACACGTGCGAGACAACAGCCGGGGCGCATCGATTACACGCGCGAGAAAATTTATTGGAGGAGGACGTCCGAGAGAGTGGCCGATGGAGGAGGATGGCCGCCGGTGAGTGAAGATGAGGTTGGATGATGGAGGAAATCAGCCACTGAGTGAAGACGTCCAAGAGCTCAGAATTTCTGAAGTGTTGGGAGAAGTTTGGAAAGCACGGGTACATGCCAAAATTGTCGAAGCCTGCCGATGGAAGACGTCGCAGTGAACGCTGACGGAAGCTTGTCGAAAACTTGATCGAACTGCCGATGATGAACGTTGCAGACCTGTGAAGCCGTTGACAAAGCCAGAGAAGAAGAATTTGGGTCCCCAAAAAATTGAGAGAAAAGCTTGAAAGAATGGAAGGAGAGGACGTTGGAGGTCGCTTGAATATGGCCAGAAGTTGGCCGAGAACAGTCAATGAATCGAGAACGTTGACGAGAACTCGCTGTTTAGGTTGACCGGTGAAGAAGGAAGTCCAGCCCGAGTCACTGCTGGAGTTTATCAGAAACTGGACTGAAAAACGGGCCGAAATCTGGCGTGAAGTTGGCTGGAAAATAGAGAGGGAGGGAGGCGGCCAAGCGGAAAATTAAAAAATTAAGGTTTAGGAGATCAGAACTTGCTCTGATACCATGAAAGAGTGATTTCCCGTGAAGAATAATGTGTTACTGACCAGAATAAATAGAGTACAAAAGGAAGGCTAATACTAGTATAACTCTAGTCTAGTCAACAACTCTATCTAGAATGAAATCAAATCAATCAAATAGTTGACTTATTCTAACAAGTTTACTTTGCTAGCACTAACAAGGGTATTAACAATCAACAATCTCTTGAAAGCATTACTCAACATCTTTGTAATTTTAAGTAAACCACAACAAAAACACATAGACATGAAATTTTACTCAATAGCTCCCTATTTATTTTTTTACTAAACCACATCAAAACCATTGAGAGATGTTGTCTACTTGAAATCACCACCATCACAAGCATTTGCATCAACATTAGTTATCGCAAATGTTCAACAGAGAACTTTAAAATATAATTTACTTGTCGGATACTTTTTTTTAAAAGAACTGGATGAAGAAATTGTTTCAGCTGACCTCCAACGACATCTCACAATTGTTATTGCACCTGCTTCGGAAGTAACTTTCACAAAGATAAACTATTCACTAACACTGATCAATTATGCTCTCATGAAGCTCAACCTGCATATGTATATTCAGAAGAAGAAGAAAAATCTAATACTAAAATATTATAGAGAAAATGGCTTTTATAACCCTACCTACTTCACATAAAGTTTCAATATAACCTTTGATATTTGAAAGTGCAAACATAACCCTAAATAGTTAGTATAAGTGCAAACTTACCCATTCCGGCATATTTATGCCAGGATTGGGTTAAAAGTCAATTTTACCCCGATGAAAAAAGAAATAAAAAATATATGAAATTTACTTCAGCTAGCCCGCCTCCCTTTTCACACACAAATCCCCTTCTTCTTTCACAAAATCAAAATCAATCTGACGAGTTTCTTCTTTTTGCCATTATTGCTTTTTTTGTCGGCGAGTCAAAGAAGAACGTTCCCATCAGATAAGGTTACCGGCGATGTTCACCACGCCGATTATGTTGTCATTTTGGTTCTAACGTTTTAAGAGGTTTGTCTGGAGCCCGCTGTCACCATCGTCTGAGTTCCTCCAAACTCTGTGGGTTGAGAATGTGAACTTGAGGTCACCGGCGGAGTCCCGATGAGTTAAATTATTGAGGCATCAACCCGATTATTGTTCTGAGAGAGTGGGTTGAAGTCGAAGAGGAAAATGGTGACGCCTGCGATAGTGGTGGAGGGGCGTCAAAGTCAATGGGTTTTATAGTTTATGGGTTCTGGGTTTGATAGGTTCTTGGTTCCGCTGAGTCAATGGGTGGTGGTGGTTTTGGTCGCCGAAGGTGGCACGGTGGCGGCCCGGTGATGACGTTGGAGTAGCGATGAGAGGTGGCAGAGTGACACCAGAATGAATGGAGCAACATAGATGATAAGGTTTAGTGGGGAGATTCGAAGTGTGAGTGGTGGATGTTGGAGATTTTGTAGCGGTGGTGGAGGAGCAACGGCGGAGCAGTAGTGGTTGTGGCGGAGCGGTGAAGGTGGTGGCAGAACTATTAGGGGGCAAAATAGTCTTTTAATTTTTTAAAATCTGACCCAAAGGGTATTTTGGTCATTTTCAGTCAGTCAATGGCCGGAAATGACAAGTCAATGCCGGAATATACCCTGTAGGGTTATATTAGCATTTACACTAAGTAGGTAGGGTTGTTTTTACACTAAAAAATATTTGATAGTTATATTGACACTTACTCTGATAGGTAAGTTTATATTGATATATATCAAATTGAAGCCAGGGCAATAAGAACGTGAAGCACAACACACTAAACTACTGCATCCCTCTTCAGCTCATTCTTCAATCTGAAACAGGGTCGTATCTGACAATTTGGAGGCCCTGTGCAAAATAAAAAAATGAGACCCCTAAATATATTAATATAAATTTATCAAATAAAATTTATATTATTTGGATATTAAAACTTTTCAAAACAAAATATGAAGATAAAGATAAATTAATAATACTGCTTCTAAAAGTATCAGGTTTAATTTTTAAAAACCAATTAATTAATAGTTAATAATAAAATTTTCAATGCTACCGATAAATCTTATCTTGTACAGTTTAATAGTTGACATTTCGTAAATTACTTACCGATGAATAATCGTACCACATTTTAATAATTGACATTTAATAAATTACTTACCCACAGATGATCATATCAGTATATCTTATTTAAATAAGACATTTTAGTAGTAGGCATTTGGTAAATTACTTATCGATGACCATATCAATAAATCTTATTTAAATAAAATATTGAGGCCCAAAAATTTTGACACCCTATTCAAAAGAACCGGTTGTACCTGGTAAAAGCCGGCCCTGATCTGAAAGCTTCAGCCAACGAAAGTTGTAGCCAATTCGTGATCTCAAAATCCGTAACTAGGGGCCAATCGGAACAACAAAGAGCTCTCAATATGCACGCATTGGGATACATATGCGTAAAAGTATAATGGAGAAAGCATAAACTTGACAAGATCAGGTAGCTAGCTTATATAAGAAACAACTAGCACAATACGTAACAAACAGAATAAAGTGCTTAAAAATCAATTCTTAGCTGAAATGTCATCAAAGTTACTTCTCAGACAGAAGTAGCATTTCACAATTCTTTACTGAAGTAAAATAACAGATTTTATAGCTATTCTATCACAGGACCTTTCGATTATGAAATGTGAAGGCAAAGTGCAGAGAAATGTTAAGGAATTACAAACAATTTGTGATTAACTAGTATAACAAAGTTTTTTCTTTAGTCACAACCCAAAAAATTACTTGCAAAAATAAAATAAAAACAGCAGCAGTAGAACCAATCTTACAACAAACATGGCAAATTTATTCAATACAATGTTGGAGTAACCTAATATAATACTCTTTCCAATCAATCTTGAATGATTGTGGTAAAAAACTTGCTTGGATATCGATATGAGGTGTGTTGAACACGCTTTGTTTAAAGAATAATTCGACCCTATTACAGCCTTGGGTTACACAAATTCCCTTCGAAGATAAAACAATCGAGAATCCCTCCTATTCTAGGCTTGAATCAGGAGAATACTTTTGAGTAAATGTGTTTTTGGTTGCTGAGTAAATCTGAGAAAATTATAAAATTTTCACTTATCATTCTGTGCATGCATACGCATGTTTATATGGGAAATGTCCCGAGAAGATGCTACCCTTCATGGAATTTGTGGGTTATAGGTCATCATGCTTACGATGCATCATTCTGATACAATTCTAATACAACACATCTTCCCCCATGAATAATCACATTGGTTATCAGAAAAGAATTCTGAAACAACACATCTCTCCACATAAATAATTACATTTTTCACATCCCATGTACCATAGTTACCAGAGATGAATTCTGAAACAACGCATCTTTCAACCCCAGAATAATACATGTTAGTCATCAAAATTTTGATTAACATAAGTAAATACTTATCCTAAAACAGTAAGCTCGTAGAAAGTTTATACAAGTGTGCACTCTGCACCACCAAACTTGTTTTAACATCCCGAGCTCACAAATACTCGAATCCAATCATACTTAAATAGAGTATGTTTCTTAAAACACCAACAATCCTCCCCCATTTAAGTATTATCCTTGATTCGGAAAATCCAATAACCAAACCAAACAAGTACACAAATGAAAATGTCTTGAAGATTGAATTTTCACCTTAGTGAATTACACATTCCAAATATTCGAGAATCAGAGTATCTCTAAAGATTGAACCCTTCAACTCATTTGAACACTTGAAGATAATCCACACACAAGTTCAAATACAACTCAATAGTTTAAACTTGACACTATATAAGCCATGTGTCCCTATCCATTCATGAGTGCATACAAAGTCAAGTCTGGGCTAATTGAAGTAGCTACACTTCACACTTCATATAGGTGAATCTCTTTAATCGTACACCTACAAATGTACTTCAACCTAACTTCCATGCAGGTCCAAACATATTACCTTCGCGATATGAAATCATATGTTTCAATCTCAAACAATAGGCCTTCCACATTGAATTTTACTCTAACGTCATATCAGAGCAAAATTGGGTATCTCATTATCAAAGATTTAAATAGGCTTTAAACTCATCCCGATCACCTACTTGTATACCAAGTCTATAACTAGTCACTTCGTCAAGTGTTCCACTAGATTGCGTTGATATCTTACAAAATCAACTAAAATCAAATAATGAGTTATTAACTCAAAAACCAGCGTTATGCCTACCACGAAATTTGTATACCAAATTTTGTAGTCATTCTGCCTTTATACCAGCACTTCTTTTTCCATTCCGCTCTTTACCGGCATTTGAGGTTTTTACTAATTTCCATTTCACCTCTTCCTTGCTAATTTCCATTTCACTTCTTCAGAAATGGTTATCTGAATACTCCATTTTCTTTCATTTTTCAAGAGCCAACCTATCATATTACAAAAGTCCAGAATACTATGTTCTGATCCATAGATTGATTAATAATTAAATAAAATAAATATATTCTCATCAGTTCATTTATTTTAAAATACAAATTGTTAGGATTTGGATGACTATATAGTATATTCATATTTACCCTTTACGGAAACAAACAAGGACAACCATGCATTTCATTAAAAAAAATTATCATCTTTTTAGGAATACACTGTCATGTATTTGATAAAAATTTCATCATCATCATGATGCATAGGCTGAGCCACCTGACAGTGCCAGAAATTCTTCTAATATTTATTATTACTTTTCTCAATATTGCTAACCATTTTGTATATGTAATTAATTCCCTGTTTTATTACAACAAAATTCAACAATCACATGAATTTACCAACATTCCAATTTTATATATTTACCTTTTACTTCTTTCACACGACAAATTACCATGTCACTGGAATACATTTCTATTTGTTTCTTTCAACATTCTTATAAACGTAGGAATGTACCGGTTAGGTTTCTTCCTCTATTTTGACTACACCATTCAAAATTTATCGTCAAAAACCTAATTGTATTAGTATATTCTGAAAAACTTATCGAGATGATTCTGAATGTTGACAAGAGGAGTTACGCATGCAACACCACTGCATCCATCATACTTAATCCAATCCACACACACGGATACTTTAAATGGCCATAAACTGCATCATCCAATATCCAATCCATGCATGAGTCACTTGTAACACCAAATTCATCATCCAATACGTTCAATAATTACTCTTTAAGATTGTTGGAGTAAATTATGTAATAATGCATTCCAATGGAAATGTAAAACCACGCTTGGATGATTGTGGTAAAAAAATTGTTTGGATATCGATGTGAGTCGCGTTACATACGCTCTCCTTAAAGAGTAATTCAACCCTATTACAACTATGGGTTACATGAATTCCCTTCGACGATAAAACAATCAAGAATCCCTCCTATTCTAGGCTAGAATTAGGAGAATACTTTTGAGTAATTGTACTTTTGGTTACTGTGTATGTCTGGAAAATCATGTATTTTCCTTGGTTATGTTTGTGTTTTCTGTATTTGTGTGTACATCTTTCACTCTCTTGTACCAAGCATGCATATGCATATATATAGAGAGAAAATTTTATGAAATAATGCAACTTTTCATCATTCTATTAAAAATCACGTAGTTAAAATTATGAAACAATACTTTTTTATCCTTCTTAATTCATCCTCATACTTTCAATCAAGGATTTAGACACTACGCACCATCACCATCAGAATTATAACAAATTCAGAAATGGTGTATCTTTCCGAATTCTGAAATGATATATCTTTCCACACTCCAAGACAAGCCATGTTAGTCATCACCAATACAATTAATTCTTATCCTTTCAACTATAAACTCGTAGATAGTGTATACAAGTGTGCACTCCACAACACCAAACTTGTTTTAACGTTCCGAGATTACACCTACTCGAATCTAATTATACTTAAATAAATTTTTGTTTCATAAAGAACCAACATCTATAAACCTACGGAGCTAACAAGGCCATTTCAACACGCTTAGACATCGGATCATTTCAAAGTACGAGCAGCGTAGATTTTTTTCCAGTATCCAACTGCACACTGTAATTACGCACCAACTATTGCTTTGATTAACCTTTCTTATATTTAGTCAATAACAAATCATGTGATACATTTACAAAACTGAATCAATGGCAATAAATTTGAAACATCTCCATGACTTTTAGTTAGATCTTTCACACTACAAAATTATAGTGCTGTACTATTTCTTTTTTACACAGTTCATCAGGTCAGGAGCATCCAAGTCTCTCCAGTGCCTCTCTACAATATCATTAAATCTAACCAAAAATATGTCCAGTTGCATCATCATCATCCAGAGCCTCGATTTTGAAGAGTTTCAACTACTTTTTCCATTGGATTTCTCTCTGTTTAGATTCCTCAAAAGACATAACTTTCTTCCATGTGACTAGAACCATAGCTTACAAATCATACATCAGTTCCTTTATTATATTCCATCATTTCTCTAATAGATACCACAAAAAATTTCAAACTTTACCACCAAAATATGCCCCACACATGATGTCATTGATCATTTCTAAAGAAAATCCAATGTCGAATCAAAATTTAGTGACCAGCAATGCCTAAAATCATAAAAGAACTGTAACATATCCCTTTCATGAACACAAACCTGTCTGTGAATAAGATCTCCATTGAGAGAATAAATAAAAAGAAATCCGGAAGAAGTCCCGACGATGAGGACCCTGTAGTCATCGAACACGAACCACTCGATCTTGAGATGTGCTCGGCCTCAATGGGGGAGAGACCGGGGATGATTTTGCGGCAATGAGAATAGGGACTGGCTTCGTTGGACCAGTGAAGGAGGAGGACGATGGAGCAAATGGCGAGGGCTAATGAGTGGAAATATAGGAGGTGACGCAAGACGAAGGCGGAGATGGACATATTTAGTGACCAGAGATATAAAGAGGCGGGAAGCGATCTAAAATTTATTATGGTCCGAAATAGATACAGACCCACAAATTTCCTTTTTTCCAATAAATGAGTCCCATCAGATATAAGGGGATTTATTCTCACATAAAAGATTGTTCTCACCTGAATCCACCCCTATATGTATGTATATGATGGCCAATGTGATGTGACTACCTTTCCTAGTTAGGGTTAGGATTTCTGTTTGCTTGTGGAGTGATAAGTATTAGAACAAAATGCTTATCAAGACAAAGGATTTGCCTTCTGTCCTAACAACTAGGACCAAGCTTGAAGCGGATGGCAGGAGAATTCTGGAAGAAAGATATAGAAAGTGGGTCACAAGATCACTGTAGCTGCATGCGATGCCACGTTATCAGCTTACAGAAATAGCATGCCTATTAGAACCTGAAGGCTATGGTTATACTCGTCCCCAAATTTGTGAAACACCATACTCCGAAATGAGAGCTCCAGCTAACACTCTGCCTCCTTCGAGGTCATTACCCGCACGACTATCTCAGCATATGTTTGACCCTACTAGTATACACCTCCCGTAACCATATGACACCCACAGTAAAGGTAATATAGCAAGCCCAACAAACTAGATAAATAACAGTTTGGCAAGGAGAAAAGGCAACCTCACTAAGTCTAAAGCTAGAATAGCACCTCGCCTTTGGTGAATCTCTTTAAGAGAACCTAGAAGGAAAGATAACTCTTACCCACGATCATGCCACTAAGGCCACAATCAAGAAACATGGTCCATAATCAGCAAAGATTATGACAACTTCAGATATAAATGGATGATCTAAACAATTATAAAGGTAATGGCATTTTCCCAAAAACTACAAATACATTGATTATACATTACTTAGGCATCACAGGTAGATTGCGGAGACTCACTGAGACCTTGTTCTGCAGGTTTCATAAAGATAGTATGGAACATTGTGTTGATTACAGATATTATGGTGGTCCAAAGAAATCCTCCCCATCAGTGGCGACGTCTATGAGGATCATTTTTTTCCTTTTCAGGCCTTCATAGTATCTAGAGAAGGCCAAATTTCATGCCAAAAGAGGGGGAAAAATACACTCGGAAGCAGTTAAGCGTGATAAAAAAAGGAATATGAAAAGCAAACATGATCAACAAATGATATTTGGTCACCATAAGACACAAGGTCGGTAGATCCAGCTACAATACAATCTTGAAAACCTCGACAAGGTTGATGAAGCGAGCTGTAAAACGTGATGGAAAGCCTCGAATAGGCGGGATTGGATAAAAGCGACACAACAAACTATACTCAGCCACACCACATCAATGCATTGCAACATTACATCGTCATAACTAAGTTACATTTTCCCCCGAATACACTTTAAATCACCCAGCCTTGCACATATAGATTCATTGAAAAATACGTGGTAACAATTTTTATAACAAAAAGATTAAAACAGTATCCCGACTACACAATGCCGGTAATAACATTTGGGTTTGGGAATCTAGTAACCGAAAGGGATACTGAATACAAAAGAATCATAGAAATAAAACATTCATTTTAATCTATCAGATTACATCGAGATATATTGCAGATTTTAATAGTAAAATCATGTACAAAATTACTAGCTTTCGAGTTACTAAATACCCATCCTCTTGGGTTGGCTTGTGAAAACGACATCAATAGAGACTATCCGTGAGCTCCAAGAAAGGTGTTGGATTATCATCCATTCACGATCATGTCTCGTACTCCGTAGTGCACCCTGATTGTAGGTGCACCAACCTGAAAGTAGGCAAGTATGCCAAATAACGATAAATTGGCTATCACCTAATTATTTATAAATAGTGATAGCACAAAAGATAAGGGAGCCATTCTATGCCTAAATTGAAATTTTAATTAGTGGCATCCTTCTATCTCTGATTTGAAATTTTAAAACTGATAGTTAGAATATTAATTTATAAGACCATTTTGGAGAAACGAAGAAATGTAATATTAATTTAGAAGTTTGGCATCACTCTCCGTTTAAATTTGAAACTGAACAAATGATTGCTTGATAAATTTTATCTTCAAATAATTACAAAGTCTTGGTTTTTCCAACTATTACACAATGGCATTATGTAATCAATGAAAGTTATGATCGAATCAAAATTTTCTTATTTATTGAAATAAAAATTACAAGAGAACTCATATTTACTCCACCTTTTTACCTTGATTTTTATTTTTAAAAAATATGTTGAAAACCGAGGTAATAAGTTATTTTACCATAATTTTTTTGTTAAAACTGCATTAAAACTGCTGTTTATCTTGATTTTTAAAAACCAAGGCAAAATGTTTGCTTTTTTACCTAGGTTTGCAAGAACCGAGGTAAAAAGATTATGAAGAACCAATGTCAGTGAACATTCATTAATGTATGAAGCCATGGAGTTGTCTACTTGATCGACATTGGTTATGTGTCGGATAATGGTGAAATGAATCTGACAAGATACAAATGTCGGATTATCAGAATGCTTAACTAGAGAGCAATCAATGCAAACCTCTGATATCAGGTCATCATCGATAAGGTCAAATCATAGTTCCATGGGAGGATTGATGTTTGTTTTTAGTTTATGGTGACGATGCCGGTCACACATCGATCTAGTATTTGTTTGATGGATAGGAAAATTAGATGTGTCCGATATGAGCTTGTGAGGTGTGAAAAATTATTGATAAATATTATCTCCATGCATAAATTTCGCTCAAGACTTTGAAGCAATCAATGGGTTCTTACACACATACATGTGTGTACCTTACTAGATTTACATGAGGTTTTACTACTACAAGAAAGAAAGGGTTAATGCCATGGAAATTAAGGTTTTCATGGTATAATCAAATAAAATAGAGAAAATGTCCAACTAATTGAGCATAATGAAATCATTATATATATAAAGAAAAGAATAAGTCAATAGGTTTTCTAGTAACAAAGTTGGGAAATGGCAAAAACTTCTATATCGGCGACAGTAGAGCTCAAAGTACAAATCCTTCAAGACTACCTTCCAAAATGGAGGAAATTGGAGACAGTGGTTTAGTGGTTTTAATTTCATGTTGCAAGAAAAAAATCCCCATGTCATAGAAAAGACTATAACAAATATATTTAAATTCCAAATATTCAAACTCAAAATATATTTATGGTCAAACACAATAGTCAGTTGTAAATGGATTTTTATTAGATTAATTTTGAATAAAGTTCAACACCTACTCTTGAGAATGATATACATTGTTTCTAACCAATTATTGAAGGCATCACGAGCGCAACATCCCCATCCCCCTTCTTACATACTACCTTTGTCCCATTACTCTTGACTTATATACTTTTTCACAGTCTCTAATGATCATTTTTACCCTCAATATCTCTAGTTATGTATGTCAATTCAACATAAAAAGTTAATATTTAGAAAATAAATGTTAAGATGAATCTTGGACACCTTCATATATCATATTCAAATGTTTTCATTAAATTGTCTATTGAAGTACCTTTTAAATAATTTTATGTATAAGTTATTTTAGATTTTACTTTTTTTTGTTGAACTTAAAATGTCACACTTGATGAGTGTATAATTTGTTGTAGACTATCAGTATTATTGTACCTAAAATGTGTATTGTGTCACAATTTCTTTCAAATTATTCTTTTGTAATTTTAATTCATCGCATGTCAACGCTTGTAGGGACATGTATGTATATATGATAAATTACACTCTTCTTAATAAATAAAAAATCAATATTTCAAACACCAATCTTATTATGGAAAGGAGAAAGTGCAATAATATCATAAATCTGAGATGAAAATGTTTGCGCCTCTATTAAAAATATTAATTAAAACGTACAATATACATAAATGGTTTAAGTGTAGTTAAATATATCTATATCTATCAAAAATAGATTGTTTAATGTACGGGCATATACTTGTTAGATTTAATTATTTTGACTTAAATTTGGCAAAAATTATTGAATACTAAATTAATTTTAACATTTCATTTATACGAACATTAGTAAAATAATTTTTGTAGATTACGAATTAATTAGTTCTAAGATAATTTCTCCCATGTGTAAAATTGTATGAGTTTTCCATTTCTTATTCTCATATGTAAAACGTTTTGTCAATATTAATAAAATTAAAATACATAATTCTACCAAGTAACTATTTTAAAATCTATAAATATATTTTCAACAAAATATCGGTTACGTAATAAGGAATAATTAAAGCAAACACCACAACCATGTTGACTTTTTCATAATTTATATTTATTGGCTGGAAAACATTTATAACTTGATTACCAAAATCTTCACAAGTTGTCTATATATAATTATTTTGTATCCTGGAGGTGGATAATATCGATGATTCTTACAAAATTCACTTAATTTCATCAAAAAGTGATAGGTTTCTTGGAGAAACATGGATGCTATGGTTGTGTGCAGCAATAAAAATCCTGAAATTGGACTAACAATTTGGGATTTGTACAATGGTGACTCTCTCCACCACTTACCCACTTGTGCTTCGCAGCCTCACGGCCTTACTTGTTTGGGAAATCAGTATCTTGTCGCCTCTCAGGTTCAAAGATCTGGTTCAGTGGGTGATGGGCTTATCTTCACGTGGCCTTTGGATAAGGTAATTATACCTTCGTTTCATTGGATGTGACACACTTTTTTTTGTGAATCTGGCATACTTTATTTTTTTGGAAATATTCCTTTAATTTCATCAACTCATTCTAATTTTCCTTTCTAAAATTCAATTTCATCATATCATTTCATTCACCGAAATCCAAACACCTAAACCTATGGTGCCACATCCAACGAAATGGAGAGGTAGTATAAAACTTTGAACGGAGAAAGACTAGTTTATTCCGTCCCAATTCAAACTGCACACTTTGACTTTTAGCAGTTGACTCAAAAAATGTTTGATACTTAATATATTTTATCAAGGATAATTAAATCTTGTAAAAACTTGATATTCTGAAAATATATGTTATAACAAATCTAACAAGGTATCACTCAATAATATTTATACTTATATACCTATTCAATTTTAGGGTCAAAGTTAAGAAGTTTTGAATAAATGAATAGTTAAATTGCAGCTTGAATTGGGACAGGGGGAGTACATTTTATTATAGCTAAATTCTACAGCCTGTTTGAATGAGTGTTTAGTCATATTCATTACAACCATTGAATTTATTTTAATGGTAGATCTTGGATGTTATGTTATTTTATGGCATATGTAATTTGATTATCTTTTGATGGAACATTTAGTTGATGGGATCATAGAATCCCCCTTAGTTATACGTAATTATATTCATAAATTTTCCCTTTTAAATCATTTAATCATCAGCATCAAGGAACTTTGAAGATCAGTAATGTAATGGAAGCCATTGGACCCCTTTCAAGCACAAGAGATGGATTTTACCTTACGGGTGGAGCAATCTCGGGAAATATATACATCTGGGAGGTGAATTTCGTCAACCATGCCTTTTCCTATTAAATAACTTGCTCCCTCTATCTCAGTCAAATATTCTTGGTTGTTTATTATAGTCAAAGTGACATAAATTTAACATTAAAATTTATTAATATATGTGTAAGAAAATTATCAGTGATATGGTATTTGATTCATCGTATATGTATTCATTTGTATTTTTTTTGGAATTATTTTACCCATAAATAAATATTAATAATTAGACATTAATGTAGTTGACTACAGAAAGTTAACTAAGAAATTTTGACTGTAACATACAGAGTACCTATATAACCATTTAGTTGTTAATTTTTTTTAAAATTTTTATTCGGTATTAATGATGAACCCATATTATTTGAGTGTAGGTTACAAGTGGACGATTACTTAAAAAATGGTGGGCCCACCATAAATCAGTAACGTGTTTGGAGTTTTCTAAGGACAATTCATTCCTTGTATCTGGTTCAGAAGATGGGACAATTGGGATGTGGTCAATGATCAAGTAAACATACATTTTCTGATAAAACTTATTTGAATAGATGATTTAAAATTTACATAAACAATTATTTAATAATTAAGTGGCAATCAACTTGTAAAAATTAAATCAGCATTTCAACACATAATTATTTAACATGAATATAATTTTATTTTTGTTGATTAATTTTTCAGTTTGTTAGATGAGAACAATTTGGAATGCTTTCCGTCCATGTATAATTATACAACAGAGCATAAGGGAGCAATAACAGGACTAGTATCCACATTTGGAAAATCTAGTTCCATTGTAATTTCAAGCTCACTTGACGGAACTTGCAAGGTCTTCTTATTTTTTTTTATCTTTTACTTTTATCATACACCACCAAAAAAATAAACATCAAAATCTTTGTACATATAAACAATTGGTTATATATTTTAAATTTAGTTGCTCGTATTTTACATTTCAGGTATGGGATATGGTGACGGGGAACCTGTTAAGCACTCGAGCATTTTCCCTTCCTATAACTGCAATTGCACTTAATATCAGGGAAAATATTCTATTCTGCGGAAGTCAAAATGGAAACATTTTCGCTCATAAATTTGACCTTGGACTAGATAATATACTCTCTGAAATTGATGGTCCACAAATCACACTTAAGGGACACAAGTACGTGACATTTTCCCCTCTTTCATCTTATGTACTTTATGTGTTATTGCAGAGTATTTGGGTTGGTGGTCATTATGAACTTCTTAAATTTGAGAATTTTAGAAATAATTTATGAAAATTCAAACTTATCAAATTTATTTATTTTTTTACTTTATTCATTCTTGCAGCAAACAAATAACTGCTTTGGGATTTTGTAAATTGGGTCTAGTTTCTGCATCGGATGATTGTACTGTTTGCCTCTGGGATATAGCCAAATGTTCTATTATTCGAACATTTAATCATTTCAAAGGTTACAAATGTTCTATACACAAGCATTAAATTCTCCGATATCAATTTTTAATATAATTGAATCATATATTATTCTAATTTGTATATTTTCCTAAATTATATGCAGATCCCGTAACTAATTTGGTTGTAATGCGCAAGACATTGCTTATACCTTCCAAAAACAATCTACAACGCTCATCTCCGTTATGCGTTTCTATACTTGACAAGTATTCTCTACCTTTAGACTCATCAAAGAAAGTTATGACCTCGATGCCTTCAATTGATTATGCACAAGAACGCATGGAATTGTCCTATAGAAGCGCAAAACTACTTAAATCCCAAGCACATGATTTAGAGGTAATTTACTCTCTCTTTAAATATCAATCTTACAAATTTATGATATACATTTTGAATTATTTGTGTTTTCTACCATATAAAGTGAAAATAATATTAAATGAAACATAATAGTTAATTAATAGTTAAATGTTATAAAATAAGAAAAAATCTTGCATCATCATAATTTTAATAAAAATACAAGATTGCTCATTAGGAGGTCGGTTCTGGCACAATCAAGATCATTCAAGATAGAAGCATGATTATATAACAAAATATATTTAAAATTTTCAAAATACATAAAAATATGTCCAAAGGAATTTTGAACCTTTAAAAAATAGGCCAATTTTTTTCCACCATGGGCATCGTATGGGTCTCGGCTGATCCTCACTCACTTTTCATCATGGTAGGACACTTTGATAGGATTTTATCAAGTTATTGATTTCTAAGTTCATTTCTTCTCAACTTATCATACAATATTCAATTCGTTCACAATTAATGTTTCCAACCTTGAAAATTATATTTTTACTTTTTACATTCTTTCTTATTTTTCTAGACCAATACTCATAGGAAATAAATACTTAATAGTGAATCTATGGGTTTAGGTATAAAAACTTATTTCTTATTTATTAGACTTTTATTGACTTCTTTTTCTTTTTTATTATAAAACCAGACCATTAAATTTATTTCCCCTTATTTGGCTGAATAAGAACTCAAAAGTCAAAGTATATATTGATTTAGTATAGTTTACCTTTATGTTACCATTAGTTTGCCAAGATAATGCCTCATATTTCGCAATATCTAAAAATAGAATCTTTTGGATATTGATCGTCTAAAATTCGGATTCATTGAGATATAGGGAGCCATTAAAAAAATACCACCTCAAAAATAGTGAAATAATTTTTAAAAATGGTTTCTAAACACCACTTTTATATCTTACTATACTATATAAATTTACGACGTAATTTGTAAAGTTATAAAAATTAAGCAACTTTGAATTTAACCAATCCAAGACCTAAATCAAAACGAATGAATTTCTCTTAATATTCTAAGGATCCCATCAATAACCTTGGAAGAGGAGTAAATACCCACTATAGTGTAAAATACATCTCTTGTATTCGGGATTTTTTGGATTCCCTTAAAACAAATACTTCACAAGTATGTTTTTATTTTTTTATGGATCATCTAGGACTATAGCCCTTATTTTTTCTAGTTCAAGAATGATGATGGAGTTTATAATGGTTTAGAATTACAAATTTCTAGCTTTGTAGTCAAAATGAAGAAGTATTGTAAAATGTCTAAACATCGAGTTAAAAATGGCAAAAACACTAGATTTGATATTAGCTGCCATGCATGAAATTTGGAGAGAAAGGAATAAAAAGGAAATTTCCTAGAAAAACAAAACAAAAGAAGAAAATTTGGTTAAAATAGTTTGGTCATAGTTTCAGGCTAGATATGAAATAATGTAATTGAGTACAGATGCAAGTTCATATGGTGAAATAATGTATATTAGTCTAGATAGATAAACGGGTATGAAAAAAGTCAATCTAATAAAGAAAATAGCTAATAAAATTGTGTCCAAATCAGAGGAAAAGGAGAAAATATTAATAAGTCTTGGGAATCTTGGTTAATTTTAATTATGATAGGGTGGGATGATTCATTTGATCATAATATTTACGAATCATAAAATTATTATATATGATGAAATCTAGGCAATTTATAATTCAAGATGTCATTGAATAAGGAAGTTTAGGTAAAGAATATGTCTCCTGTGAGACAGTCTTACCGTAAGTTATGGTGAGACAAAAGATTTGTGGGGGGAAAATGAAGCTCATACTATCGGGTTGAAACTCGGTTATAACATATATGATTCCTCACATGCCCCTCCAGTTTTCTTTCCCTTGCTTCTCTATCCCTAATCCGATACGCTTCTTCTTCTTATTTTTGACATCCGACGCAGAAGTTGATGCTTTCAGATGATGTCATTGTCGTTTGTTCCATCAAAAACATAATTATTGATGAGGACTTTTAGAATTTTGTGAAATTCACTCATATATTTGATTTGATCTGGGATCCCTGGTGATGGAGATGGTGGAGTCTCTGTTGTTTGTGACGGAGAAAACCCACCTCAAAGACTCTTTGAGTTGGTAGGACCAGATTAATAAACTGGGATTTTGCAAGATCGCACTATTGAATTCCATGAGGTGTTTAGTTGGATCGATACTGTAATTGGTGTAGTTCAATTGGTCGGATACAACTGAGAATATCCGACTATTGCACGACTACTCATAAATTTTTTCCATTTTCGTAATTTCTTTGTCAATAGAGCATTATGCTTGGTATTTGTATCCCGATGGGATGTTCAGAGTACCAAGTTATGAAAATTTTGTTCAAATAGCACCGAATAGAGCATTCTTGAGGTGGCAACACATTTTATAGTGGAGTGACAACAATTTAAAGTCACAATCCCCTTAAAACATATAAAGCATATGAATAGCGAGAAAGTGAAGGTGAGATTTAATAAGGTTCTGGCCCCTTAATAAGGTTCAGATGGAAAATATGAGTTCAGTGATCAAAATGCCTAGTTTTAAAATATTTATAACTTGATTTTGTTTCTGAAAAAGTCCTACTATAGCACAATGTTTTATATATAAACTTTTGGCCTTACGATGCTCTAAACTGTTATGCCAAAACATGTATTTTCAATGTTTACCCACTAAAATTTCATTAGTGGCAAGCTACATTTGATTTAGTGCATCTGAGTATTTGGCCAAGATCTGTGGTCAAGGATAATCTAGCTTGGAAATTTTTTAATAGCAAGAATACAAGAGTCACAGATTAGTGTATACTTAACAAGAAGGATCCTATATGAGAAAATTCAGCCATCGGTTTACATTCAAATCTCATGGTGTCGGACTTAATTATAAATCAGAATCAATGGAGATTACCTCTGATAAGATCCATATTTCCACATAACGTCATACTAAGTATTATGGAAATACACACAATTATCAATTCCACAGCTGAGAATAAGCCAATTTGGAGGCAATATACTGATGAAAATTATACAGTCAAGATCACCTGTCCAAAAAAATATATGGCCATAATAAAGCCAGCCTCCTCAATAGATGATCAAAATTGGGAAATTAATCTGGAATCTCAAGATACCACATAAGTTATAGGTGTTTGTGTGGAGGATTGTCACTTCTTCTCTTTCAACTGCTAATAATCTTGTGCGTAGAAATATTCTAGTTCAACGGTCTTGTACGAGATGCATGGTACAAGACGAAGATGAAAAACACCTATTATTTGGTTGTGATCAATCATGGAGAATCTTGAAAAGTTCATCACTAGGTTTTGACTTTAATGCTCAGCCACAACAGAACATAAATTCATGGTTTACAAAATGGACTCAACAAGCACCAGACAAGGAGGCTGTTATTTTATCATGCATTTTATGGGAATTTTGGAAGCAGAGAAATTCTAAGGTTTTCAATGATGAGACAAAGGATCTGATAGCTTCTTGGCACATTTCTAGAAACTCCATTACTGTTATAAGCCAGTCATTTTTGGATAAAAAAGAGGCGGATTATGATGTTAATGATCAGGTTGAGGCTGATGTACTATTGCATAGTAGACAGAGGAATCAAACTGTGCAAAACCTGGATCTGCATGATCAATGGTTACCAAATAAAACACATATAGTAACTTTGGATTGTTCCTTTCAAAAGGAAGAATCCTTCGGTACAATTGCATAGCCTGGAGAATATCGTATAATCACGTTCTCAAAGGAAGATAATTGTTTTCAGGTTCAGATTTCTTTGTTGCAACCACACCTTTACAAGTTGCGGCAGAAGCTTATTTAAGAGCAATACGGGTAGCGTTGCGAAGTAGTCCCGCAAATATACTAGTCTATGTAGATTCTATTAGTTTAGCTTCATCGTGGGCTCACCCGAACAAGGCACCCTGGGAGATTAAAAGAGCAATCCATCAGATACTGCTCTACACTTCTCATCTAAATACTTTCAAATGTTTGAAAGTCAATCGTAATTTAATTTCTTGTAATCCTAACATAGCTATCATTTTAGGTTATGTTTATTAATATATGTGTGGTTTTAAAAAAAATACCCCCCAAAGCGAAGTGTCGGATGCTCAGAGACGCGAAGCTTGGATCTGAAGAACTCAAAGAGCGGACGAGAGAGACTCTTGGTGAAGATGTTTGCAATCTGAGGGAAAGTAAGAACATGAGTGATGCAGAGCTTGCCATCCGTAACCAGATCCCAAACAAAATGGTAGTTAAAATTTATTTGCTTTGCCTGCTTGTGAGCCGCCAGATTCTTAGCAAAAAGTTTTGCAATACTTTTTCTCATTAAAAAAAGTGGAGAACCAGAGAGTGGGACACGAAGATCTCGCAGAAGATGAGCCAGTCATATAACCTCAGAAGCCATGTTGGCAAGAGGCCGGCACTCAGCCTCGCTGCTAGAGCGAGAAATAGTAGGCTGCTTCTTAGCACTCCAGGAAATAAGATTACCGCCAAGAAATATAGCATATCCATAAATGGATTGTTGAGTCCTAAGGCACCGAACCCAATTAGCATAAGAATAGCCCAATAACTTCGGAGAGCTGGCGGAGCATAAAGTTAGGCCAAACTGCAATGTACCCCAAACATAATGAAGAATTCGAGTGACGACTACAAAATGATCATCCCGAGGGTCTCGAAGATACTAACTGACAAAATTAACCACAAAGGCTAAGTCTGGATGAGTAATGGTCAAATACTGAATAGCCCCGACCAGTGAAAGGTAGAGCTTCTGGTTCTTGAATGGAGGACTAGTGATGTTGTGAAACTGAGATCTCGGAAAAAATTAACAGGAGATTAGAGCTGCATCAGAAAACCTGGCACTAGTGAGAATATAACGGGCATACTTAGCTTGACCAAGAAGGCAGTTGGTGAAACTTTTAGGTCAAGAAAGTATTAAAGGGAACCTATGTCCTTAATGGAAAACTACTGATGAGTGTGATCAATGAACTAGAAAGAAGAGTCGAGTTGTTGCCAGTGAGAATGACGTCCATATAAACAAGCAACTACAACAACGAAGATCCTCCAGACTTAACAAATATAGAAGTTTCAACAGAGTACATAAAAAAAGTTGAAGAAAGTAGGTGCTTAACCGGTGAAACCATGCTCGAGGAGTTTGCTTCAGACCATAAATAGTCTTTCACAGGCGATAGACATAGTTAGGATGAAGCAGGTCCATGTAACCAAGTGGTTGTGCGATATAAACTATAGAATTAAGCACACTGTTGAGAAGAACGTTGTAGACATCTAATTGATAAAGGGGCCAAGATCGCATGGTAGCAATAGCTAGAACGGTCTGAACAGTAGAGACTTTGACCATTGGGATGAAAGTATGGTTAAAGTAAACACCTAGAATTTGAGAGAATTCTTGAGCCACCAGACGTGCCTTATGGTGATTAACTATGCCATTAAGATGATACTTCATCCAATAGACCCATTTGGAGGCAACAATGTTAACATCAGATGGGTGTGGAACTGAATCTCATGTATGCTTACCACAAAGGGGGCAGTGATCTCATCACCTAGAGCCAAGACCTAAGATGGATTCTGAAGGGTCGAACTATAGTTTGTGAGTTCCTTCTAGGCGAGAAGGGCGGCGAGAAAACCGTGGGAAATAATCTCTGAATAATCACACCATTGGATAGCACCAAATGCAGACAAAGTAGTCATATAAAAGGGCCGAACTGAGGAAGGAAGTCTGTGGGTGCAGCTTCGGCAGGAGTTGCCGGTGGACCTAGTGAACTGGCCAATGGAGAGACGGGCGAAGAGAGGCAGTTTGGGCTGGTCACTGGCTAGTCTGAGTCCGTTGAACATATGGAGCAAGGTGTCGAGGTGATGCAGAAAATCCACGAGCAATGGAGATATAGAGTCAAAATCAGGATCAAGAAAGGCAAAAAAATATCTAACACTGAAAGTGGAGAACTTATAATCGAAAGAATGGATAGGGCTAAGGGAAAACAAGTCTTGTCAAAACGAGCATATCGAGTGATGTAGATTCTGCTTATAGAAGGATCCAGGCACTGAAAACTTTAATTCTGCGAGCTGTAACCAATATATACACATAGAATACTGCGGGGAGACAACTTTTGGTCAAAAGGGGGCAAACGAAAAGGAAGACCCGATAACCAAATGCATAGAAATTGGTGTGTATGGGAACCCGTCCATCAATAACTTTAAATGGTGATTTCCCTCCAAGAACAGGAGCAGGCAACGAATTGATGACATAAGTAACTACAGTAAAAGTGCTACGCGAGTGGGAGAGAGAGACATGAGAGGGGTACAACATCGACAAACCCATCTCAGCAATGTGGCGATACTTATGCTAAGCCCAACCATTCTTCTCAGGAGTATATGAGCAATAAATCTTATGATGAATACCCTTTCTCTGAAAATAGGAACGTAAGCGACCATTTACGTACTTAGTTTCTCTATACTTTGAAATACCTTAATGGTGGAAGAGAACTGGTTCTCCACAAAGGCCTCAAATTGACGATAAACATTCCAAAAATCATATCTTCGGCGCAGTGAACAAATCCACGAGAGTCGAGAATGATCATCATGGAACAAAACATAGTAGGAAAAAACATCAACAGATAAAACAGGGAAACCCCCAAAAATAACAATGAACTATTTCAAGCACCTTGGTCGAACACTTATCATTTGTATGAAAAGATAAATATTTCTCTTTATCCATTTCACACGGATAACAAAGAGTGGGTTTAGGCAAAACCGATGAGACAAATAAGGATCCAGAAACACGCAAACAAGAAATAACAGAATGTTTGGAATATAACCAATTCTAGCATGCCAGGTTTGAAAAAATGCACGAGACTTACTTGACTCTACAATAGACAATAGAGTAGATGCACCATAGTCTAAAACATAAAACCCATTTTCACTGTGACCATGACCTAAAATTTTCTTAGTGATTTTATGATGAATAAGATATTAGCAGTCACGAAAATAGACAATGGAGTTTAAGTCCTGAGTTAATTTGCTAATTGAAAATATTTTTTTAGTGATTTTAGGCACAATAAGCACATCATAAAGAGATATAGACTTAGAAATATGAGAATCACCAACATTAGTAATAGGCAGTTGAGAACCATTACCAACAATGATACGGTCACGACCCTTTTAGGGTATCATATGATCAACAGCAATGGGAGACGGTGCCATATGGGTTTTGGTGCCAGAGTATCTAATCCACTTGGGGCCATTATAATTCTTTCCATGAAAAGGAGAAGAAAACCGAGAGCAAGAAGAAGAGCCATGGCCCAACACCACACAATTGACATTGAAATTGAGTAACGAAATCCATAATATAACTGGTAATAACAGCAAATGGAAGGGACCGTGGAGAAAAAAATTGGACACCCACGTGGGTTTGAGGCGCGCGTGAAATGACGCACTCTATGATTGAGATGTGTGTGGGTCTGACGCACTCATGTTTTCACATGCCTGGATTAAAGTGGATGAAAAATAGATACGAATGCTCTGCTTCTGATATGATTTACCGCCAAAGACCACCACTAGAAGAGACTATGTCGAAGAAGACAGCTTGGAGGAGAACGCTGTGGATGGAAGAACTCCATCGGAGACGACGGTACGAAGAAGATGAAACCGAAGATTAGTCTTCGGAGATGACGGTGAGAACGCTAGGAGATGCACTAGGAGATGAAACTAGGAACGCCATGGATCTGGAACACCGTCAAAGAAGTATCTTGGGTGCCGGAAAACTGGATTGGAAATAGCGGCCGAAAAACTGGAAATGGTGCTGGAAAATGGGAACTGAGTTTGTGAAGAAGGGAAAAAATGGGGGAAAATGGAAAATAAAGAAAGGAGAGGGGGAAGAGATTAGGATCCAAGATCATACAGACTCAGATATCGTGAAAAAAATGAATTCCCAATAATTAATTTATTAAAATTATCAGCAATATATAGAGGACAATGTATCTAGAGGTTGAGTTAAACTCTCTAACCCTAAAATATCTACTAGATTCACGTAATCTTATCATCATGTTGACTTATTCTAACAAAAAATGATTTTTTGTGTAGAATTTCAATTTATCTATGGAGGTTTAGCTAAAACTTCCCTTATTTTTTTGCAAAAAAATAAAATAAAAATTTAGGGAACCATAAACTATCGTCAATTAAATCGATATTAATATTTCAGTGTCCCATAAATTTTATCTTTTCATTCATTCTAGACTGAGTCTTTATAATATAGTTTCATAATTGGGTGGAGCAAGGAATATATATGGCGGGGATAGTAGTAAAATAAATCCCAAAATGTTTACACACTAATGGGAACCGATAGAAAAAATTCAAAATTAATCCCAGTAATTTTATTCCCGGAGGGGACTTATAGGAAAAAATTTAAAAATAGTTCCAATAATTTTCTTCCAGCTGGGCTGGAGCTTCCTCCAGACCCCATGTACATCCGCCTCTGGTCCAATAGTAAGACCAAAGATTAATGTCCAATATAATGAAGTTTAATTAGAGATGTAATTCCAAATATGATTAAAGAAAGTTTGGGAGAGGAAGGAGGGGTCTGTGTGCAAATATCATTTTTTGGGAGGTGCTAAGTATAAATAATTGGGGAATTAGTAATTTCATTACACATTAATTTTAAACCATCAAGTGTCGTATCAAAATGTGACATTGATATCAAAAAACAAATCATCAATCTTAATATTTAAAAATTAATTTACACTATTGAAACATCAACACATAGACTAAACAAAAATCTATTAGTAAAAACAAGAAACATTAATTTTAACTTTTCGAACAAGGAGTTGAAGAAATAACACATCAATCAAAAAGAATATTTAAATTTAAAATGCAAAATATCCATTTATAATTGTTGTTGGAGCTACACATTACCATTTCTTGTTTTTTAGAAGAAATTATGACCAATTCCAAAAATAAAGAAGCGTAACTAATGTATCCAAAAAGTTGCAGAAATTGAATTCGAAATTTCTCCTACATTGAGTCTAAAATTTCCAACATAACATATCCAATATTTATTGCTCAACACAACCAAACCAAACTTTGATATGGAAAGACACAAATTATTGTTTAGGCATAAAATAGTCTAGATTTTCCGATATATGGGATTGAATGTTCATTGGTCAATGTTGCCAAACTTTGGTTTATGAAAAATAGTATTTATTGTTTGGATATAAAATATTTCAGCAAAAATATTTTGCCAAATTTATACTGACATTCAAAAAAAATTAATTGCGCAGATGGAGAGTACATCTGAATCTCTGCAATTTAAAGTAGAAACCAATCGAGCAAGTCAGATGTCGGAGATCAACATGGCAAAGCATGTGATGAAAATAAACAAATGTATGCAATGTTCATACACAGACCTATTGCAAGGGCGTTTCCTATCAAAAGATTGAAAGTGCACAAGTTGCTCGCTTCAAAAAGATTTTTATTTGTTATTCTGTTGCTTGTTTTAATAAATGAAATCTCCAATTTACTGTAATTTAGGATATATTTTTTGATTTTTTCATGCATGAATTTTAAACCTAAAACTTGATTTTATATGGTTGCGCCAGTTTGTTTGAAAGTCAAAATATTTGTTGAAGGTCATTCCATTGAACTTCTTGTATTGATTTGCACAATTCAAGAGATTCTGCCCAACAGAAGTTTCAATTAAATTTAAAAATTTACTCGATATTTTAGCTCTAACAGGGAATGAATCCCATTCTCTAAAATAAAAAAGTGTAAAGAAAGAGAATATTCAATTCTATATACCAATAGAGAGAATAAAGTGTTTGAAGAATTGAAAATTTAATACTTACATTATCAATCACCTTTAATTAAAACATAATTTCCTTCTTTGAAGAATGGATATTTAATATGCTATCAAATTAACATACAAAATAAATATTTTTCCTTTTAAAATATAAATTTAGATGAAAGAGAAGAAAAAAATACTTAATTTCTATATTTGTCAGGAGAAAGTTGAATTGAGAGAATAAATATTTAAAATTATCAAATTAATGTACAAAATTATATATATATATATATATATATTCTATAAAATGGAGAATCTGATAGAATTAATTAAGCATAAAATTTTAAAAAGTATAATATTTTATTCTCTTTTTAAATTATTTTAAGAAAAAAATATTGAATTTGCTATCAATAAAAATGATTCTATCTCAAGGAATTAATGAACTTTATTATTATCTGTTATTGAAATAGTTATTGCATATATCTTAAGAGGATCCTGATATAATATCTAATTTCAAGATAGAAGCTTTTGGAAATAATTAATTGGAAACACAAGGAAAACTAATCAAAACCCATGTAATCAGGAGTTAATAACAATTATTTAAAAGAATAAATTACTTCATAACAAACTCTCACATCCAAAAATCACTACTGACATGAGTAAAAAAATAACTACATACCTTTTTGTTGGAATGATTATTTTTATCCCCAATCAATTCTCCGCTAAGAATATTTTATTGTTGAAGAGTTTGTCTCATCTGAGACTATTTCTTGATGAGACGGGTGTATTTTTTTTTAAAAAAAAATCAATCATTCCAAGATGTTGGAAAAATGCGCAGCAACAATTACAACGAGTGAAATTGACATCAACCTAACTAACTTCTAGCAATAACTAACATATTGCAAGGATATTTAAATCACACGTCAACCAGACTGATTGTCTGTACTATTACAGATCAGAGATCCAATAAAAAATTGTAACATCGCCCTCAGACATATTAACTTGTTTCTTGTGAAAAACACGAACACTTGGCAAAGAGGAGCGTATCACACATCACTATCACTGCGCCAAACAAGAATTTTATACAACTGTAACACCATTTGATCCAACCATGATCTATATTGTCCAAACTGCGAACACCTTGGAAATACATATCTGACGAACCCAGATTTATGAAAACTCAAAAATAAAACCACAAATGAAATTGTGAACACACGATCTGTACAAGCAGATCGAGAACAATACATCAAAATGAACAATTAAATCGACTTATCATCATGAATACAACGATCTAATCGATCAAGTCGAAAAACAAAACTAATCCGTGGAAACAAATCTCACACTTATTTAATAACAAAAATATGAATTAAAATAAACTGTTATTCCCCATTTTCTTGAATGGGAAATAGCAAAAAAAATTGAAGAAGTAGGAGTGCAGATTGGAGAAGGGT